>JH153139.1:26053-38571 GCA_000226015.1 Mnemiopsis leidyi
CACACACACACACACACACACACACACACACACACACACACACAACACACACACACACACACACACACACACACACACACACACACACACACACACACACACACACACACACACACACACACACACACACACACACACACACATACACACACACACACACACACATGTGAGTGATCTACCAAGTGAAATATCATGGTAGTGATGTTACAATGATAGCAATATAATTGGCTTTAAGGCTTCTCAAGAAAACCTTTGGTGTTATAATCATGTCATGTTGGAGACTTCTTGTGCTGAATTTGAATTTGAATTTGAATTTTGAATTGAATTTGAATTTGTATCATTTATCAATTGTCCGCTTATTTCGTTAGTTTCTGTATACTTTAGGTTCTCCATGCTTATTAATTACGGGTATAGGACGCTGCGGCGAAGGACGCTACGGCATAGGACACTGCGGCGGAGCTTTCCAGAAAGGGTTGGACGATTTGGCTGAGCCACCAGATACTCACAATACTATGGACGCTCCGGCGAGATACGGCGGAGTCCTTGTGTTATCATGTGAAACGAAATCATTCACACCGAATTTTGTTTCCCTGTCACATTGTAGGCACTTTTAAAACCTTAAGAATAAAATGAACAAATAAAAATTGAAGAAAATACTTGGAAATGTGACAAGTTGCGATGAGATCCTGCACTTAGTTCTTTGGTTGTACAACTAAAGAATTAAGGTCTGACCATGATCAAACGGTAGCAAGTTACAGTTCAATCTTCTACAGTTAAGAAACTAAACTACTAATTAGGATATTAGCTAAGAAACTGCACACTTTCTGCAACTTTTCGTCAATTCATATCTGAAATTTTAAAATTTCAATCTGTTCAAGTGGTTTATTCTACATGAACTTCTACTTCTAAACTAGTAATGTGACGGGGCAAGAAAATTACTAAGTAAGTGATTGCTTTTCAAGACACAATACCCGAAGACTCCGCCGTAGCGTGTTTTTTGAGATTGTTAGGATCTGGTGGCTCCTCTGTACTGTCCAGCGACAAAAGCATCTTCCACCGTAGTGTCCAGCGACGTAGCGTCTTAGCAAAGTTCACTCACGGCAAATATATGTTTTGTTAGCTACCAGTTTATAACTTAATTAGTTTCCATTTCATGTAACATACTATCTGACTATCATTAATTTACGATGTATTAATTATAATTCACATTAATTACACACACACATCAAATAGTGGGACGTTTAATCAAAGTCTGTAACAGGAGAAAACCTAATTATATAATTAGTTTGAATGGTTTTCTTCTGTTGATGACTTTGATTAAACGTCCCATGGGTACCTGAATTAGAGAGGAGATGTGAACTTATATCCTAGATTTACGTTGGCTTCTCTTGCAGCTTTGCGAAGCTTATGCGGTACTCTAATTGACAACTTTTGTAAATCAAAGTAATGTTATTACCGATAATATAGAATGAGATATGTAATGAAACAGAATGCTCAAAATTGTGTAAAAATTATTTAATCTTTTCTGTTTAGTTCGAAAATTATTCGCCTATTAGTTTAGTAGTTTGAAATCTTTAAAATCGTAGTTTCCTTGTGAGTCAACACAAGACGCCCGTTAAAACCAGCACTTGATTGATATGTTGAATTGTCGTCCTTGAAGGAGAAAGCTATCTACAAAATGTCATCCAAAACAATGGTCTTCCTCAATGAGGTAAGAGAACTCAAAATTAGTGGTTTGATTTTTAAAATCTGTATAATTGTGTGGTATTTGGTAAACGCACAGCTATGAAAACTATCAATTTTTATTCACTCTCTAATTTTTGACTTCTTTTCTAAATCCCCTATAAATATAAATGTATAAAACAAATATCTGTATAAAATCCTATAAAACATCTACAGCACTGTTCACACTATGAATACACATTTAAAATGAAACTTCATGGGAGAGACAGAGATTGGGTAGCACTCGGTAAAATGTAATGAGCAGCTCTCAGGGAATACTTAATCAGAAGATATCTCGAAATGCTGTTTGTTGAGCTGTCTGAAGGAGTCAGATGTTCCCAAACAGAACCAATAACTTTGATAACAGACTAGAGAGAAACAATATATCATATTGGTATGCTTAATAATATTACTGCGGGTGTGCTCGTCAGAGCTGGTCTTGGTTATTACAGTTTGGACTGATCTCTTGTACTCGCTATCCCTTGTCTTGTGATGCTCTGCACAAACCAGTGCTTTTGTTTTTATTCAAGGAGATAATTATACTGCTTACCGAACTTCTGATCCGTGTTATTAACTATCGATCAACTGTATTATAAATATATAAAATAGATGTATTATAAATATATAAATCAAATAGACATGTGATTCCAAACTCTTTTTTGAACTCACAACAATGGGGATCTTAAAAATGATATTTATGAAACTTAAATAAGGTGTAAACTGTAAAACTTGAGGTTTTTGGTTCGCAGGGAACAAATGGACAATATTTTTCGGAGTTGCCCCCGCTGATTATGTCTTCAAATTTAAAAAAACAAAAACGCTTGCTGGTACGATTGTTCGATACATGACAGAGTTTTAAACTATTTCAACACTTCAAATTGAATAAATTTATTGAGGATGAAACAGAAGGAGTATACATAATGTTTGAAAATGTCCTCAATCCCTGCATCCTAATTACCCGAGTTTCCCTTAATCAAATATGTAATGTGAGGTAACATCGGTCGGTGGAAGGAGGAGGTATTAGCATATCAAACTTGTGTGGTGTGCAAATCTCTGCGTTAAAACTTCCTGCTCCACTATCGTCCAACTGCCAGCTTAACATTATATACCCGCGCTTATGTCATTCATTTTGCTATACCTAGTATATCCTCTTGCCCTTCATGCGACATGGTTCTCGTTCTGATCCAGATAAATTTATTATACCGTCCTGCTCCACTCGCACCATCTGCTCCACAAATATAGATCTGATAAGGCAAATCTTTAATACGCTTGATTATGGGTGATGTGACGATGTAATTAAAGCACTGCCTCGTGTCCTTCTTGGCTGGTTATGACTATACTATTCACACAAAGTGCTAGGCGAGTAGCCAATCAGCTTCTTCCGTTCGAACAATTCACCAATCATGAGCTGAGCTGCAGCCGATGCTTCTTCACGTCACTTACCCTACCGTGCCGAGAAATGATTGTTGTCCCGTTTTGTACTTGTTTGCTTTAAATTCATGGAATTGTGTACTGTGGCAAGCTTGGACAAGTCATAATTATGTTGATTAAAGTTATTGCTGGTGAGGTTCTAGCAGTATTTAACACAGGTGCCTGCACTTCACACACCACTTCTAGGATCCCAAATAGCCTGCTCCAATCTTGTCCGTGTTTGTTTGCTGTGCAGGTTCTATGAAGTTCGTCCTGGGGCTTGATTTGATGAACCCAGGGGATATCCCGACTATGTGACTATTTTGAGGGTTAGATTCAAAAGTCGCATACAGATCGAGCTACAGCTTTGTCGTGTTCAAAACCATGATATCATATCCTTGTTTGTAGTTTTCCTAGTTCCAGCGCAGTATACAACAGATCTTTGTTGCAGTAAAAGTATTACGTTTTGCGTAAAACCTGGCAGTTTCTCTTGTTTCGATTTACTTTTTAAACAATCAATTTTACTGGAAAAATAAAAGTCTGGTAAGAGTAATCTGGAAATCTAAAATATTTTCAATTAAAGTGTCCAGATGGTAAACTTTTCAGCGGTAATGTTTTATCCGTCCGTGAACACTTGATCGTACCACACCACATCAGATCTGTGTCTCTTCTCCCTCTAAATTTACTGCTACATTGTTACTAACTCTACTTATACGCTGTATATAAGTGTCCCATTTCTTATAATATATTTGAAGTGTCTTTACTTGTAGTGCAATAAGGCTTTAAATAAGTGTTTATATAATTCATACACACGAACTTCCTTTCCTTCGCCCTTTAAGCTCCAATTAACTTTGTTGTTTGTTGCGTGTTAAGTTTCTTTACTTATTGAGTAAACGATTTAATCTTGTCCAGCTCTGGTTTATTTCGTCCTATGCGGTTATTAACTTTGAACGTTTGTTTTGTTATATATGTACAAATTTCGTAAAATTTCGTCTGCGTTTCAACGTTTTACTGTTTCAGTTTTGTAAAGAGGAAATTAAATAGAGACTGAAGGTATAGACAATGAGGCAGATCTTTCGATGTTCGTAGTTTCAGCTAAATAATTAAGTAATTTGAGATCCATTTCGCCGCTGCTCGTTCAAAGATCTTACTAGGTTTTGTCCTTAACTCTGTTTTATCACGAAGCTGCAAATAAGTTTATCGAGCTTATCAAGTTGTATAACGGATCCACATTCACGTCGCTAATTGCTGTGTTTTGCTGTGTTACTGTTCTGGCTACCTTCTCTGACTTAACTGCGGTGTATCGCCGGTATCAAGTAGTTTCTAATGTTAATAGAATTGCAACTTTTCAAGTCCCAATTATTGTTTTAGAAAAAAACCATCCCTAGCTGTTAGATTTCTATATTGTAGATCATCTAAGTGTACATTGATAAAGGAGCTGTTTAATCCTTGCTTTATCTATACTAGATGTAGTGGTTATTATACACCATGTGGCACCGTCCAGCTCGATAGTATAGCGAGATATCATTTGTCGTTGTTTGCGCCCACGAATCTTCATCTTATTAACTGCTGGTCGCTGTAGTAGTTGTTATAGTATATACCTAGGTAGCCCAAACTCATTTACAGAACTTATATTTCTAATCTAGTTGACGTCTCCGGTATGCCATATATCAATTAATCGCTACCATGGCGCCCTCCTAGGCCCAGCTCGTCAATTCATTAAGTTTCTAATTTATTGTGTCTAATTAATTCTGTCTCATTATTAGAGTTAAGCTTATGTATCTTGTCGACCTGCAAACCTTCTCCCTCCGCAATCTTCTAATGTTAAGTGATGATATTGTACTGTTGTGAGTGAAGTCGCTAGGTCACAAATTGGGTGGTTATTAATGAACGCCAGCTTTTCCTCTGCGCAATTTCTTTATTGGATTGATAATTTCTGACATAAAAATTAGAGCAACATTAAACTCTAAAGGGGCCACCTCATGGCTACCAGCATGTACATAATTAAGTCGTTCTTTATTCCTTTCCCAGAGAATCTTCTGAAAATCGGACCTCTAATTTCTTCTCCGACCTTCACTGAAACAGATTCCTCACTTTATTAAGCTACAAGAAAGCTAAGCCAGCTGCTCCAAATCGTTTTTCTCTGGGACCCTTGTTCTATTTATAGTCTGGAACGTGTCTCTTCAGTTTAGTTTTCATTTCCACTTTTCGAGCTTTTAATCTCTAAATACAAGATTTGTGTTTTACTTGAATCTAATAATGGAATAACTTAATTTCAATTATTTGAATCTTGCGAGTGATCCCTAGAGATATGTTAAACATATTGAACGTTGATAGATAAGTATCTGCACTTCAGCTAGTTTCTCAGTTGACTTTAGGACATCTTTTGTTATACTTTGTCAATGTCCCCATCTAGACTCAAATATTATTGTTTGATGTTAGGATATCTTGTCATTATCGGACGATGGTAAATGGCAATTGGCAATCTGCATGTTATAGTAGAATTAGGCTAGTACATCATGCGTAAAACTATCTTTGTCTGTATTTACTGCATTTATTGATACAATATCGAGTGTCTTTTATGTCTCTGCAGTAAAGAAATCTCGTGTATCATTTTAGAACATTTTTTATGGTGTGCAAAATTTGTTATTTAGACATGGTCAGTAATGACCTTATATTAGGACAGTAATAATAAGCAAATCGGTATTTGATACAATATAGGTTAAGCGTCATTTTAGGCCAATTTCTTGATAACAGAACAAGCCTACAAGTTTCTGATGGCAATTCAATCTGGATGGATACCTCCACCAATTCGTATGTTTCATTTGTCAGATCAACTTGTAGGATGAGTATGGTCAGTGCCACTCACACAAGATATGTTCGGGTCACTCTCCATTTGTTTATTTAGTTCAGGGACATGTAGCAATGGTCTGGACTTGTTCTTTACAAACTATAGTTAGATTTAGTTCACGATATAGCAATGGGCGGGGATTCTATATACCATATACTATATACTATATACTATATACTATATACTATATACTATATACTATATACTATATACTATATACTATATACTATATAGTACTATATACTATATACTATATACTATATACTATATACTATATACTATATACTATATACTATATACTATATACTATATACTATATACTATATACTATATACTATATACTATATACTATATACTATATACTATATACATTATAGTACCATATACTATATACTATATACTATATACTATATACATTATATACTATATACTATATACTATATACTATATACTATATACTATATACTTAATACTATATACTTCGTTACAAGCTGTTTAGATTTAGCTTAGGTTTGGGCTGAAGCCAGGCTCAAAACATATAGCTCAATACATAAAGCTTAATACAGTCAGAATAATCACAATTTCCGATTTGGTGATCTAATAAATGCTCTCTTGTAACCTCTGGGAATGTCGCTAAGATTTCAGTTTATAGCTATTCGAGAGCATTTGCTTTGCTTGAATAGTTGTTCTATTGACAGCAAGTAAAATCGATATATAGTGTTGCCGTTATTTATACCTAGGATGTCGTAAAGCCAGATATCGACATAGTGATCAATATTGTCCAGCTTGACTTATAACTCTACACATAATAGTCACATAATTACGCATATGTTCATATTCAATAAGGGAAATTCATCTCCGCAATTCTCCGACAAGTGACGTTTTTGTGAAACAATAATCCCTGTATGAGAGATAGTCCTCACATTTTGATGAATTTGATTCTGTTAGCTTGATGCATCATGTGTACGTTATATTGTACTGTGAGTAAAACGTTGCGCTGATTGATTGGCCCAGTCATGTGATTAGAATGATGACAACTGATTGGTTTATCTTACTCACGTGATCTGAATGCAGATTTCTGATTGGTCAGTTCTGGTTCATAGATTTGCGGGAGTCTAATATTTATATCGTTCTCTCATACACACATTTCGAAGACTGCACTGTGGTATTATCCTACTCTATATTGTGGCACTATCCCCCGGTCTGTAGCGGACACCTTGGACGGGAGGACGCAGTATCGATAAACAAAACTAAAAATCCGACCATGATATAATGATATAAAAAATTTAAAAGAATAGGATATTTTACACCGATCCCTTGCCATCTGGTGGCGCTCTAGTCTGCAATGAAAATAATACAATATCATTAGATAACACTGAGTCTCTCCACACACGTTTGTATTGTCGGCACCGGGACCCCATTTTGTAGTAGTTCAATACACGCGGTGTACTGTAATGCTGTGTAGTAACGATATATCATGTCTTAACTCTCGTCAAACCATTGTTTCTCTCTCGCGAGGCTCTTTGTAGTTTGTTGTGTTAATCTGATGTTTTGTAGCCTGCAGCTAGAGTCAGTTCTCATTATTGGAGTTCAGCTAACTATCATGAATTTTTATTCTCCCTCCGGTTACAAAGTAGGTTCTAAATTTATCTGCCAGATCAGTTTGAAATTTGTTTTTACTTGATCGTGACTCGTGAGTCCCATCAACAAATTAAGAAAGTCCTGGATGTGCTGGGAAAGTTAGAATATCATGATAAACTTTTCAGTGAAGATTAATATTGTATTTTTTACTATAAAAACACTTAACAGATGGACGAACTGACTAATTAAATTTTCCATAACATATTTCATCATTTCAGGTCATCCCTGCCTGGCGAACAGATGGAATCAAATCAAAATTTGAGGTAAGTGCACAAGTTATACCGTTTAACAGTGATGAAAATATCCGATAAACTTATGACAGTTTTTTAAAGGAAGCAGCTTTGATGGGATTGCTACGATAAATGCTTAGCTAGTAGGCAAGATGAACAGAAATAAACCGTTCACGACTATTGTGACAAGAGTCTTAACAGCGCCGAATTATAACGGTTCTCGAAGTTGGAGTTTTCCATTTACCTTAAATCCGACATATTTACCTTAAATCCGACGTTAAATGTGTTATTGCGTTGCGGAGGAAGTTGCAAGAATGGATGACGAATATTAAAACTCTGAGCAGCAAATTATACGGTTGGACGGTTAAATTGGTGACTTGAGTCCTAAATATTTGCGAAATCGTATTATTTTATAGTATTATTGCATTAATGCACTCTACTTGCGCCATGATTTTCGCTAAACACTGTTTTATTCGCTGCCTTTGTGTATTTACCAGCGCCGTTTAAAAGCCTGGTTATCGTGTAAACATATGGCTTCTCAATGACCTCCAAGTCACGTAACAATCAGACGAAAAATGTTATTCGGCATTTCAATGCCATGGCTTATCAATCAATTGAACGAAAAGGAATGGTTATACTCATTTTTCATTCTCAAAAATATTTCAACCTTTAAATATGAGTCTCATGTCCGAATTTCAGAATCGCGAAATCAAGCAGCTGTACAGCCAGTACTTCTTCAAACAGAAGATGGAGATGGTGGTCCTCCTCCTGATTGTCCTCTGTATTAACTCTCTCCTCTTAATCGTCCTCTACTTCAGCAACCACAAAGACTGGCACCACCTCCTCATCCTTGTTGTTGTAGTGGGGATTGCTTGTATTATATTGCTCATTGAACTCCTAAACTCCAGAACACGGAGCACTAAACATTTGACTCTAATTTCATTTTTAATCTGGCTGCTACAATGTGTCATGCTATTTTCACTTGCTGGCATCAGGCCAGAAAGATTTCGGACTCCAAGTGACGATGTTGCCCTGGTTGTGTTTGTGACGTTTGTCACATACACAATGTTGCCACTGCGTCTCATCCACACTGTTATCCTGGGTGTATTGCTCGCTGTAGCTCACGCAGCTACTGTGTACGGCCTGGCAGCTGACAAGAGTAAAAAGGAGAGGAATAATGTTGTCCGCCAGGTATGTCTCATTCCTTTAGTTTCTTTGGTCGGTTGCATGCTTGATTTATTTCGTTAGTGTGGATTGTGGAACATAACTTCAATTGAGACACCATTTTTAAATCAACTAGGTGGGCAAAATTCCTCCAATTGAGTTGACGAGTTTTGTTACTCCTGTCCTTTTTCTCAACCCTGTATTTGTGTGTACCTGTAGATTCCACAGAATCTACCTAGAAACTCGAGGAAGTGATATTTCAAAAGAGCAAGCAGAAATTTTACCTAGAATTTACGTAACCCAACCATTAGCCAGACCGATTACTCGAACAGTGCTTTTCTCACTCTAGCTGTTAAAATAGCTATGTACACGTGAATGCAGTAAAGACATTAGACAGGTTACAGGTTTAAATGTTTAAGTTGGCAAACTGTTTTCTGTCGCGAAATGTAACTACTGACTTTGAAATGGTTTTCATTCAGAGATTCGGGAACTTACGTAAACGTGAAAAAGAAGATTATGTAAACATCTGAGCCATACTTCGAAGCATTTAGAGCGCTAAAATTTTAAAAGTATTTTCCAGGAGCATTTACAGTTATTAACTGTTCTCAATAAAAAACACTCATATATTTGGATGCTTAATATTTTTTTGATGTTTGAAAAATTAATGATTTTCAATTCATCCATACATCATATTGATTTGCGCTATTTGATTGATGGTGGAGTGCGCTAAGGGCATTTACCTATGCAATCTTCTTCGGTTCACTCAGCCGAATGACCGGGGAACCGTGATTGAGGGTTTAATGAGGAAGGTCTCCGTGAAATGATGTAGAATCTTCCAGGAGCTCCTTCAGTAAAACTGTAAAAGCCTGGGTACAGGTGTAACAAATACAGTATATTCACAAAAACTTACAAATCCCTCATTCCAGCTGCTGGCTAACGTATTAGTGTACATATGCAGTAACCTGTGTGGCCTCTACCATCACCATCTCAGTGAAATAGCTCACAGACGTACTTTTCTTGAGACTCGGGGATTTATCAAGAACCAGCTTGAGCTTAGTCAGCAAAAAGATCAGCAGGTGACAGAATTTAACTGAGTTTAGATATTTTCACGTGAAAATGGACGTCACAATTTTTGGGGAGGAGTCGGAATATTTTTTATCATGTGACCGCGATAGACCAATAGTAAGCCTGATACGACCAATCAATTTCGAGAAACGCTGTCACGTGATTGAGAAAGTTTTCGACTCCTCCTCAAGACTTCGGCCGTCTTTTATACGATTCTAATTGTACGAGTGTTATTTTTGGCGCCTCAGCTAACATGGTGAAATTGCTGATTTTTACAAGGAAAAAAAAGATCACACAGTTTTTAAATTGAATTTTTACCATTCAGGAGTCTCTATTGAATTCAGTTTTACCTGGTTATATCGCGGAAGAAATGTTGAAGGACATACTGAAGGGAAACGGACAACGACAACAGCCGATGAACCTTCAGTTTCACAAAATATACATTAAGAAGCATGATCAAGTCAGGTAAGCAGCTCAGTACTGTTTTTCGAAATTCTCAACACTATTTAGTCACGAATTTATAAATCTAGTGATGAAGTTTATTATTATTATAAATCTAGTGATGAAGTTATTTAAATAAACCAATTCATGACGTGGATCAGTTTCAACCACGAAGCTAAAGATGATCAGCCTATTATATGAAAGAAAATAATTTGCAGTAAAAACAAACCAATTCCCACCGCGACAGAAAGTCAATGAGATGAGGTGTTGTGGAAGTGCACTTAGTCAATAAAGACAGGTTGTTGTGAGAGAATACTAAAATTATCCAGAAACATTAATGGTCGGTGGGAATTAGGTCTTAAATCACTTTAACTCAGTGCCACCACCCCCCCGGTAATACACCCTGACATTCAAATTATTTGTATAATAGTATAGTTGAAAGTATTTAAACTACTTTTAATACTTTCCTGGCTAAATGTGGCTGTATTTTCAGTATACTGTTTGCCGATATAGTGGGTTTTACTAAGATGGCATCAGGCTGTACAGCGCAGGAGCTTGTAAAAATTCTAAACACCTTATTTGGAAGATTCGACGATCTTGCTAAGGTAGGATTATTTAGTGAGATTTAGTGAGAATCTAACGCTCAGAGCGGGTACTGGATGCTTATGTCTCGTTAGTTAACATTGAAAAACAGTTCTTTCAATTGGAATTTTTTGAAAAATTTGACAAGAATTGTTTTTCTCTGATGTCTATCTGTATCTATGTATATCCATAAGGTTTTACTTCTACCCAGAAAAACAAGTGTATGCGGATTAAGATTCTTGGAGACTGTTACTACTGTGTCTGTGGAGTCCCCAACCCTTCTCCAGATCATGCTATATGCTCTGTTCTCATGGCTTTCGACATGATCACCTGTATAAAGTAAGTACAATCTTATCAAGAAGATAATATCGTAACTTGTAGAATACTAAGCATCATCAACATGTGTCAGTTCGTAGTAGTACCCTGAATAAGTTCCCCAATTAATGGTCCAATCTCCGTGTGACAATGACTGCTAACTGCAGGGAGGTACGAGATAACACCCGAGTAGATGTGAACATGAGAGTGGGTATCAACACTGGGGGAGTGCTAGGAGGAGTTCTGGGGCACAGAAAGTGGCAGTTTGACGTGTGGAGCGACAGTGTCACTATCGCTAATCATATGGAGAGTGGCGGGCTGTCTGGGTAAGAAGTGGTTAGTGTGTCGCGCTGTGAAGATGCTGTTACCAGAGGTTACCTTATACCTATGTTTTAGCTCACTAAATAATCTTCCCCTCAGTCGAGTACACATCTCGGCCTCTACACGTGCATGTCTCCCCTCCGACATACAATGTGAGCCTGGTAGAGGGGAAGAGAGGGACAAGTACTTGAAGGAGAAACAGATAACCACCTTCCTCGTTCTCAATCCTGAGTCCTCTCCTGAACAAGCTGCCGTGAGTCATTTGTGTGTGTGTGTGTGTGTGTGTGTGTGTGTGTGTGTGTGTGTGTGTGTGTGTGTGTGTGTGTGTGTGTGTGTGTGTGTGTGTGTCGTGTGTGTGTGTGTGTGTGTGTGTGTGTGTGTGTATGTGTGTCTGTCTGTCTGTCTGTCTGTCTGTCTGTCTGTCTGCCTGTCTGTCTGCCTGTTTGTACCTGTGACTGTCNGTTTTTTCGGTGAGTGTGTCGGGTCTGCTAGTTAGAGTGTATGTGTCTTCTGTTTGTCAGTGATTGTGTCTGCCTGTCTATTCTGTCGGTGAGTGGGTTCCCGCACTATATAGCTAAAACACTATTTAGCTAAACGCACTTTATAGCCTAACCCTAACCCTAACCCTAACCCTAACCCTAACCCTAACCCTAACCCTAACCCTAACCCTAACCCTAACCCTAACCCTAACCCTAACCCTAAATTAGGTTTTAGCTATATAGTGTTTTAGCTAAAATGGTGCGGTCAGAAGGAAAAATGAGGGCTTGAACCTTCGT
>JH153139.1:38581-100071 GCA_000226015.1 Mnemiopsis leidyi
TGTGTGTGTGTGTGTGTGTGTGTGTGTGTGTGTGTGTGTGTGTGTGTGTGTGTGTGTGTGTGTGTGTGTGTGTGTGTGTGTGTGTGTGTGTGTGTGTGTGTGTGTGTGTGTGTGTGTGTGTGTGCGCATGCGTGCGTGCGTGCGTGCATGCGTGAGTGCGTGCATGCGTGCATGGGTGTGTGTGCATACCAATTCATGCATGCATGCAGTGCCGGCACATGAGCCGGCGTGAACAAATACACAGTATTTTCGTAACTGGGGCAATGTGTCAGCGATTTGACTGCATTGATCGGTTTAAGTGCATTGTCAGAATGCTGGTAGTTGAGGAGAAATGTAATATGGTTGCACAAGCTGGTGTGATTTTATTGCATTAAAATTGAAAGGGAGGTAAAGTAGTGAAATTAAGTGGAATTCCCCCTTTTGACGTGTTACAATGGAGCTAGGTTTCTGTAGGGGCATATACTCCTAGTCTTGGCTTGTAATAATCCTCAAATTACATATGTGTCATGGAAAAACTTTCGCTATAATGAGTTTATGTGTCAGCTACAAATTATCAATTCCAATAAATATACTGGTCGGTTTCCTACATAATAGGCTCGTAAGTTCAACTCTACATGAAGCTTCAAAATGAGGCATTATAACCTGCATTCTGTTCAAGTGCACGGTGTAAAATGTTATCTGTACATCACGTATTATCTGTACCTCACGTATTATCTGTACATCACGTATTATCTGTACATCACGTACTATCTGTACCTCACGTAGGCACTGCTGAAATATCGGAAACAGATAATTGCGGACGAGGATAAGAAAGAGAAGACAGAGGAAGAGCAGGCTGATGAGAACGGAAATGCCAACAACTCGGAACACGAACAAAACAACAACAAGAGTCCTGCTAACGGAGCACTTGTAAAGGGCAACAAGACGAAGTTTAACAGTAAGGAGGTCTTAAGTAACGGGTGAGTTGATTAAACAGATTAAGCTTGAATCGTTAGATAAATGTTTAAATGAGAGTTAATGTTTACTCGTGACAAAATATTGCGGTGCTGAATTAAAGCTCCATGACATACTGAAAAGCCTTTGTTTCAGAAACAGCTCCTCCAGTACCGATCCCGAGGACGAGATGACAGTGCATCAGTACGTTGGAAAGTGGGAAAGTGTAACGCCCTTCGCGGCAAATCAGAGTGCCGCCAAAACTAACGACAAGAATACTGCCGGACAAACCGGCATGGTTATGTTGCAGGTATGGTTATTGGAGATACACATTAACCGTAACCATCTCGAGGTTCAGTGACTTAGTGAAGAATTTTATTTGAGGGGAGGACTAATCATTTCATCCTGGTATTTGCCCCATGGTTAAAATTTTGAATTTATACTCTTACATTTAATATATGTCAGATTACACGAAATACAGTAATCTACTATATAATTTTACAAAATACAGTAATCTACTATATAGTTTTACAAATACAGTAATCTACTAGTTTTACAGATAGTATATGCCAGGTTGGACTGTTTCCAATGCATGCCAGTATAGCAGGCAGGAAGGGGCGGAACCAGGTTATCAACCATCAGCAGAACCTGGATCAAGAAGTAAACGAGCACATGAGGAAACAAGTGGAGGATGGGAGAAGGGAGAGGAAGTGGGAAAAATCAGAACATATTCACAGAGTTACTTTGAGGTGGGTCAATACATATACAGTAATGTTTATCTGATATTTAGTTTCAAGGTATATCTTTCTTACACTCTGCATAGTAAAGAAGACTTATCTTATATAGAGACTTATCATTTATTACATGCTATAATGTGACGCATTCCATTCTGGACCATTTTATCAGAGCGAATATCTTATATAAGTTATAAGAGCTCTGAGCTCACGCACAGTGTGCCCAGACCCTGCATAAAATAAAAATGGTAAATTAAGCTCAGTATTGCTTTCTATTTATTCTATTAGGAAATTGTGTGAATTGTTTTCAATGACCTCTGTTGTCCAATAACTCCGCGCTTATAAATTTGAGGAACAACTGCATTGTCAGACTGTTAAAAGAAACAAATTTAATATTGACCACTTGTTTTACATAGCTGTTTTCATAGCTTCGCTGTAGGTGTTTGACTTACGTCATGTTTATCCAGAATTCATAGTCGAACTTGCTTTCTTGGGGCAACATATGAAATTAATCTATTAACATTCTGATCCTCTGTGAAATTGCCCCCTATATAAGAGACATGACTTAATTTTCGGATCAGATTATAATTATGACTGTCACATCAAACAGCTATTAATTTATTCGAAATGAAAAAAGAATTGCAAAGTCAACTACTGCACTGAATTCAGACATATTTTGTCAACTGTTGCAACGTATTGGCTGATCCTAACCAAGATTCTTGCTTTTGCTACCTAATTGAAGTAGACTCCGTGAAAAACGACTTGAATTCTGTCCTATCGTCCATTCTACTATAGTCTTTGTGGGGCAACTGTGGCTCACTGCAACAACGTCAATAGTTTGTAATTGGTTCATAAACAAAGTCACCTAACCAATAACCTCAGTTTCTATTTCCAGGTTTAAGAAAGAAGAAATGGAGACAGATTTTCAGCGACTTCCAGATAACATGTTCAAATATTACTTAGCCTGTGCCTTTCTGGTCTTCCTATTCATTGGTTTTATTCAGCTGGCCATTCTCCCAATCAACCAGTACACTGCACTGGTCTTTATTGCAGCACTAGCCTTACTTTCTGCTACAGTCATAGTCGCCATGGCAACACCGAAGTTCTGCGAATGTTTGAAACAGTTCAGTAACATTATAACAGAAAACCACAGAATTAGGATTGTTCTCGCTGTATCCACCACTCTACTTGTTTACTTTGTCGCCTTTATTCAAATAGTAAGTTCTTGCGAACATTCTTTTTTGCTACATATCGTATTTTCACCCATGGTTTCCTTTTTTCTTTTATTTTTTGAAAGTGATAAGGGTGTTCAAGGTCTTTAATCAAACGCCAGTCTTGTCCATGGAATTACTTAATATTCTCTAGGTTGGGTGTAAAGTATGCGAAACTGACACGACAGCAAAAACCGAGAGCAATTCCTGCCAAGACCCTTCAAAATATTGCATCTATCCCATGGTTAATATGCATAACTTCAGTCATAACTCAAGTCAATCTTGTTTTTTGGTCGTTATGCTACTCTGAACATTAAGTTCTTTCGTCAACATGATCAATATCAAGTTTTTATTGCACAATTATTGACAGTGGTTTTAATCAAACTTCTATTTTCAGTATTTCTTTATCAGTGGAATGCTAGCTATGCTGTGCAGTGCAGTCTTCTTGAAGCTGGACTACATAATAAAAGCGGTGTTGATGGTGGTGGCTGTATTGGCGTACATCTTAACAATGCACTACCCAAGAAGCGACATATTTGACTTCTATGACAAATCCATAATATCTGAAAGTGGATCATACAATATCACTAAGTATGGTCTTATTGAATTCAGACATTTATCGGTTTACTTCCTTGTTTTAATTTTGGGTTCGAATTGTCAAGGTATAACATGCTGTGATTCCTTTAAAACCAAAGCTTCATAGTTTTTTCTTTTTCTAGAGAACAATTTGAGGAAGAAAAAGCACGAATCTTATTCCTGAAGGAGTATGGAACAGTGTACTTGTTAATGTTGGGGATAGCTTTCATAATTCTAGGTAAGAGTTTGATACCGGTATTTGGTCAGCATTATGAAACAGTCACAGTCTGAGTGTTAAGTTTGACATGGTGTTATGTGAGGATCATGTAACCTAGCTAGATGTAGGATGATAAACTATTCATTAATTTGGCGCGGCATGTGGCGGCTCATTTCAAATTACTAGATAAGTTAGCTGGCTTATCATGCTGTAGCAATCAGGTCATTGCCTACAATTTCATATTACATATCTTGCAATATCTCTCGGATAAATATAACGAAGTTGTGGACTTGGTTGTAAATAGTGCAAAATATGTGTTAACTCATTCCTGTGCAGGACACGAAGTAGAGAGAACGGACCGTACTGACTTCTTACAAAGAAGACATGCTGCACAGAAGAAGGACCAGATGGAAGATTTTAAGACTAACAACGGAATTCTCTTGAGAAATTTACTTCCAGGCCATGTAGCTGAACACTTTATGGGTAGTCACAAAATTGTACGTGTTTCTTTATGTTCTTCAACTTTATCATTTTAGCGCGATAATTCCCATGACCACGTGGCCCTTCACCATTGAGATGTCTCTCATTTCGGGGCTGTAACCGACTTATTTTGCCCGCTGCGGATTCCGTTAGTGTCTGCCTAAAATACAGTCAAAGAGGACTTTTGCGGACTATTCGAGGGCCTATCTAATCCGCCGCAGTCAAAGCCTGCCTGTTATGTTCTTTTGATTTCTCTTTACATTGCTCATGGTTCTCGATTTTCTTTCTTCATGGCATCAATCATTTTCCAATGTAAATATAACTGGTGGGCACAAATAAACGTTTGCTGACATTGCTCATACAACTTGAGGAAATGAGGTTTTCATTTTTGCGCTCGAATTGAGTACTAGATAATGTCGTTTTTGGTGGACGCAAAGAAATATTTGCTTAGATAAATGCGCAAAAATTGCGCGCGTATGACGCGCGCGCGCGCTGAATCTAGTTTAGCGGTTAAATTGAGAGAGCTCTTAGCCGCTATTCAACCTGTATGTCTGTTATCTGTCACTTCTTGTTCTTCAGTAGACTGTAATTTAACATTTCCCAAGAGTCTAGTTTAGCGGTTAAATTGAGAGAGCTCTTAGCCGCTATTCAACCTGTATGTCTGTTATCTGCCACTTCTTTTTCTTCAGTAGACTGTAATTCAACATTTCCCAAGAGTCTGGACATCAATATGAAAATTATATGTTATAAAAGTTGTGTTGCCGACAATTTGGTCGCTGCACACTGAAACCCAGCACCCTTGTCCCATGTTGTAGCATACTATATAAGACCCGATGAACGCTTACAATCACAGCCACTTGAATCTCTACATCCTTTTGACTTAAGAAGAAATCCTTAAACGGATTAATTGCAGGGTGAATGCTGGTTAAACGTTGGCGTTCTAACCACACACCACTTATTTTTAATGACCGGCCCTCGCGATCTATTAGGTTATGGCTCAACATGGCCTTGTGAAGTGCGAGTATAGATTACTGTGACGTAATAATTACTTAATCTCTAAAATACTATTATAACCACCTACTTACATTTCAGGGTCTTTACTATGACGACTATTCTAGCGTGGGTGTGATGTTTGCCTCCATTCCTAATTTTTTCGCCGAATTTTATGCAGAGAATGATGTTAACAACAATGGTTTAGAGTGTATGAGAGTATTAAATGAGATCATCGCAGACTTTGACGACCTTCTGGAAAAATATCGATTTAATTGCAGTAAGTTCCATTGTCTTAACTGAGCAGTGAAATTGGAAATGTCGAAGCAATAGCAATTTATTCTTTTTATAAATACCAAAACGATACGTAACCAGGCAATCTTTCAGTCGAAAAGATAAAGACAATTGGTGCAACGTACATGGTAGCAGCGGGTCTTACTCCCAAAGCAGTTTACGATGGAACCGACACAGACCTTGATCAATATCTGGTTCACATTTGCGAATTTGCGTTTGCCATGCAAGAGTGTATTAAGAGAATCAACAAACATTCCTTCAACAATTTCCAGTTGAGAATAGGTAAAAATTAAAGTCTGTACTTTGTTATATGCCTTTTTCAGAATAGCTCTATGTATTTTGAGAGGGATCAAAGTTAAATTCTCTAAATGAGGAGCACCACAAATTTTTGATTTTTTTTGTAAACTTGTGAAAGATTTTTTAAATATTTTGTTTTATAATCAATTTTACTATCAACAGGTATTAATCATGGATCATTAGTTGCTGGGGTCATTGGAGCCACTAAGCCTCAATACGACATTTGGGGAAACACTGTAAACGTAGCCTCTCGTATGGAAAGCACGGGCAAAGTTGGAAAAATTCAGGTTTGGTTTTTCTGAACTTAAGATTCTATTTTATGCTCTTCAATAATGTCCATGATCAAGTCCATGATCAAATCCATGATCAAGTCAGATGAAACTTTCATAATAAAGTCCAAATTTAGCTGCATGTCGTATATGAGACAATAGCTTTCAATCCAACTCATCTCAGATTACAGAAGAAAGCTGTTTATTGTTAGAACCACACGGGTTCAGATTTGAAGAGCCCCATTTTGTAGAAGTGAAGGGGAAAGGGACAATGAAGGCCCGATTTTTAATTGACAGAAGAATTGTACCTACTTGATTTATTTTTCAGATATTTTAATGTATTTTTCGTTATTTGTATATTTAAATAAGTTATGACTGAGTTGCATTTACGGTTTAAATTTGATTTCATTCATTGTAAAATAAAATCATCTGCATATCTGATGGGTTTCTCTTACAAAAATATTTTTGCCATTATAGTTGTTTGTACTTAATTTAATTTTAGTTTTCATTAGATTTCTATCGCAAATTTCACACTTCAGGCAAAATTTGTGTTTTATGCTGGTCAGTGTTTAAAGATTCATTGAACAGTTGCCCTTGCCCCTTATTGCATAACCTGTTGAACTTATCCTTTTATCTATATCATTGCAGTAAATGCCCTTCTTCGTAAACCACACTTGCTGTTGTAAAATACAGCGCCTTAAATTTTTGTAAATTAAAATTGGTTTTAATAATGTAGCAACTTACTAAAGGTCACATATTTATTTTTATTTGAAATAATGTGTGTACTTGTAAGAATAAAGAAATGATCATTGTCAGAACCAAACGATATATTCATTTTTCGTTTTAACAGATTGAAACCTATTCATTCTTTGTCAACTTGCGTCAATCATTGAAATTCGCCTCTGTCGGAAGACCTTAGTGAGTTATAGTTGAAGGGGGATGAAGATAAATGGTTTGACATTACTTGCTATTCTAGTTCTACTTGCGTTTGACATTGAGTTACCATAACTTGTATTTCAAAAGCATGAAATTGGAAAAATCTGAGAAAAATCCTGCTGTTCCCTGCCCTGCCTGCTGTCTGCATTGTCTACCTAAATCTTCAGTCTTAGCTAATGGAGCAAATAACAACAACCTCTTCAGCGGTATTATTTTAATTTTTAAGACTTTAAAGCCGGGGAATATCGCTATCTCAAAACGTTGACATTTTTCTAAAATTTTAGATGAACGTGCAAAAGTTAAGTAATAATGCCGGGAGAAAGTTAATCCGATTAAACCAATGACAATAAATCAAAACATCTCGACAAAATGGCTTGAAAAAATTGAAGACCACACTTATAATAGGCTACTTTATTTCTCAAACTTAAGCACTGGGTTTGAGTAAAAGGCGATAATCCCCTTGAAATTTTAAATGATTTAGTTGTCCTATCAATCAATTTTTGTCTAACAAATATTGATTGTTAAGAGTGAAAAGCCTAGACATCCCTTTTCTAAATTATGTTGTGGGTGGACCGAAGGATCAAAGAGGCTACATGACGTGTACGAAGCAGATTTTTGAACGGACACGATTTCCACTGATAGTCAATTCAGAAAATTCATGGACCGGCACCGTGCCGAGTCGGGGATGATCTGACAACCTCCTCATTGTCTAGATGAGTGCTCTACCTATTGAGCAATGAGCTACCGGACCTATGAAAGCACACGACAGCACTTATATAAATGAGACATATTTCGACTCTGGCTTTGGTAAAAATTTGTGTCAAAACGATCTATCAAATACTTAAAACTAAATATACAATACGTTCAACGTTGGGCTAAGAAATCTGAACATTGTCATAATCAATACTGGTGGCCTCGGTTTCCCCTTCACTCTCGGAGAGACCTTCCCGCTTCTTTTCCAGTTCCTTCCTCTTTTCAATCTTCCTTTCATCCGCCTCTTCTAATACCACTTCCTCATCCTTCTCTTTCGTTTTAGCGTCTTCTTCTTCTGCTTTTCTTTTTTCTTCCTCTTCAGCTGCCAGTCGTTCTGCTTCCTTCTCCTCAAGAGTTTTTTTTCTGCATAGAAGCTTTAAATGAATATAGAATTCTTTTTCATCGTTTGCGATCTTTTCGAGTTCAGCTTTTTCTTCGTCTGTTAGATCGGGACCAAAGAAGATTTCCTTGTATTCCTTAAGAGGCATAAAAACATGTTCGTTCAATCTTTCCTCTAGGCCCTCGGTCCTTATTATAATCCTGATTCCAGTTTGGTCTTCTATTTTACCGAGTAAACTTTTAGTATCTTCCTCCTCCGCCTCTTCGCTCTGCTCCGCCCCTTCTCCTGCTGCTTTGTTGAGATCAGCTGTCACCTCTGACTCCTCGTCTTCAAATACGTCCGTGTTCTGATCACCTTCATCTACGACTTTAGCTTCCGCTTCCTTCGCTTTTGCCTCTTCGACTGCTTTTGCCTTCTTCTCTTCCGCCTTTGCTTTGGCTTCTTCGGCTTCTTGAGCCTTTTCTTCTTGAGCTTTTACTAGCTGTTTCTGAATAATGGTTAAGATCAGTAATGAGCAGTGCATTAACAGGGAACTTTCTGCCTCACTCTATACATTTATAAGAGTTTATTTCAAAACGTAGTTTAAATGTGTAAGTGTTTTATCTCACCTCCTCCAGACGCTTTAAGCGTTTCTTGTTCAACTTTTGGGACTTAGTGATAGCCTGAAGTAGGTATGATCACTATATAGTACAACACATGCAATGTTTGCATTGTCTCATGATCTGAATAGAAAAATTTAAATTCTTATTTACTGCTTTGTTTACTGCTTTATCATGTAGATAAACATATTTAAAACCGAATTCACTGAATTTGCTTTTCGAAAGAGGACTGTATCTCTGGAGAAAGGTCAAAAATATCTCATATCACAGCTTTGCTCGATATTGATTGGTCGTGAAAATCTTTTCATTTGTCAAAGAATTTGTGACCTCTTCCCAGAAATACCGTGCCTCATAATCATATAACCTTTATAATTCTTTTAAGCCTCTTTTTCTTAGCCGCTGGTTTCTCTGGATTTACTGGTGTCTCCAAGCCAGTCTGAGGTGGAATGTTTTCTTCAGTTTCTATTTGGTAATGATATTGGCTGTTGTGAGGATATTCGTAGTCTTCGTACACGAGTTGCTGCTCTTGATAAATGATGGGGTGGAAGTCTTCGTCAAATGATGTAACTTCCTTAAGAATTGGTTCTGAGACCTAGATTTTGAGATGAAAGAATGTTTAATGAATCCTTCATGAAGTTCTATTGCGAAGTTTGAACACAAAGACACGTTTTACCATTATATGCGGAGTTTGGCATATAAATGGAGTAGATAGTAGTTGTAGAAAGTTAAATTTTGTTGATGGCATAACTATATGTTTTTGTTAGGATGAAATGTTTTGTTCAGTCATTATTTTGTGAATGACCGTGCGAATAGAAATGGTAAATGGAAGTTGGCTAAGTTTTATGTTACGCAATGTTTAGCTATTTAAGGTTTTGCCTTGGCATAGGGAAAGGTTTGTTACTTAAATGTGGCCAAATTCCCAAACTAAAGTTATGGAATACCAAGTCTGGTTGAATTTCAACTTCGTCTTCATCCTCGATATCCAAATTTGGAGGGCTATAGTGAGCAAAATCCAATCTGAATTGAAGTTCCACCACATTTTCATCGTTAAAGACCACAATTAACCGTCGAGTTCTCTCTTCTTTTGTTCCCTTGTCTGCAGAGTGGATAAGATTTCCCAGTAGTACAATAGTCAATACTTTATAAATTTAAAAATAGCAGTGAAGGTTTCATAAATTACATGATTTATTACAAAAGTTTACCGCCTATCAGTGTAACTATACAATATCCTGCTATTATGACTTACTTCCAACTAGAGAATCTTTGAAGTCTTTTAAAGTTAATCGTGTTTTGATGACCATTTGTTTCCAGTCATCATCATCTTCCACCTCCACACCAAGTTTTCTCAAAACATTTCTCATTGAGTTCTCAAAAGAACCACCCTCATCTTCTTCATCCTCCTCCTCCCTATCTTCTTCCTTTTCTACTGCTGCATCTTCCTCTTCATTCTTGCCATCTTCCTCAAATTTGTCCTCATCTTTATTTCTATTGAAAAAACTAAACCCGGCCTCTTTGTTTAAATCCTTTTCGCTCTCTGCCCCTTCCTCTCGTTCTTCTTCTTCACTATGTTTTGGCTGTGGTGATTTATTTCTGAATAGACTAAATCCGCTTTTCTTTGATGTATCAGGTGATTTTGCCTTTGCCCTGAACAAACTGAATCCACCTCGCTTTGGTTTTGGTTTTTGATCTTCTACTAAAACTTGCTCCTCTGAAGGTTTCTCAAGTTCCTCTACCACCTCCTCCTTTGTATCCCCCTTACTCGCAAACCAACTTTCGGACATGATTCAATCGGTTTTTCAAATTTTATCTATCTTCAAGCAAATAAAACTCATCGATTGACGTACAACATTTCCGAAAGGCAAATAAATGTTAAATTTGGAATTTTTGCAACATTGATGTGCTGACATATTACTTTTACTCTACCACTGACTATACCGTTTTATATAAGCAAATCTGGTTCACATATCATTACGTGCGTATGCAGATTTAACTAGAACTGGATGTATAATAACATTAAGTGTATCAACATAAATTTTCCTGCAACATTCGCTAGAAGAAGATATGGTCCGTTAATAACTACACAATCCTAGGGGGGTTGCAGCCCCACCCCCATCCTTAGAAAAATGCTTTAAGTTAAATATACTATTAGCGCCTTGAGTTTGACAAATTTTTGTCGAGTTTCATCTTACCAAGTCAATATCCAGTAGCAAGTCTATAATATATACTTTCTGTCACAAGTACTTGTAGTATGAAAGACCTATAGATGACAACCTAGACCTAACAACATCCTCCTCTATGTACTTCCACTTTTGTAGTCGTCGTTAAAAGGAAGATAAGCAATGTGTATAGCTGTGATGGGTACATCAGTGTAGCAGCAAGTCGCCCCAAACATCCATTCGTCGTGATTTGCACTGTGGAACTTGTTGTCCACCACCATGGCAGCGTCTATTGCCACCCACTGAAACAAGATCAAGTTAGGGAGAAGCGTCTATTGCCACCCACTGAAACAAGGTCAAGTTAGGTAGCAGCGTCTATTGTCACCCACTGAAACAAGTTCAAGTTAGGTAGCAGCGTCTATTGCCACCCACTGGAACAAGGTCAAGTTAGGTAGCAGCGTCTATTGCCACCCACTGAAACAAGGTCAAGTTAGGTAGCAGCGTCTATTGCCACCCACTGAAACAAGGTCAAGTTAGGTAGCAGCGTCTATTGCCACCCACTGAAACAAGGTCAAGTTAGGGAGGTTATGATTATATAATTTTGTGATTAACTGTTGAAATAAGATTAGTCTGGGTGTTGAGATAGGGTAAAAGTTCTTACTAAAGTGATGATGAAGACGATAACTACACTGACGATCCACGCTGTCGACCACTGAAAAAAGTCATGTCAGTTTAACACAGCAAAAATGGTGCTTATCAAATTCGTTTGACTAAACTTTATAGATATCAACTTAAAAGTCAAAATTCAAATTTACAAATATTTGACTTACTGTATACACAGTCAGTGCAATGTAAAGAACAACAGCTATCAGCCAGAGAGCGAAGCAGAGGAGTGACATTACAACGAGCCGAGCTGGAGAGTAAGTCATGGGGAGAAGGGAGAGGATGAAGTGTAGCAGGAATACTGTCTGTTCAGAAGTTGTTAGGAGAAGAGGAATCAGTTTTGTTGTGAATTTAACATTGATGTGATGCCGGATACGTAGGCAGTAATTAAAGTAATTAGAAGGCATTCTAAAATTTGATGGTCCTTAAATGCAAGAATAGTAAATGGCGAATGATATTGATAGGTGTGCACTCTTATATCTAGATTATTTGTCACTCACCGCAAGTCCCTTTATTACAACCACGAAGAAAAAGGCCACGCCTTCAAAATAGAGCGCAGTAAGAGATAGAGCTAATGATAATACGACCGTCTGAAAATAGTGTTCATCTTTTAAAATAGTGAAAGAAGTATATCACTTCCCTTAAACTATTTAGCTCAGGTAATGAATGCTTAGCGTCCAGGCGCTTTAAAAAACGTTTACTTTGAGTAAAAAGCAAAAAAATCTTCCTCACCAATAACACTAGCCACAAAACAAATTGAGGGAACTCCTTTCTGAAAATAAATAAAATTAGCACCCAGTCAATGGGGCAGATTTTCTTAGTAAATTAAAATTTGTGCGATAAAAGTCGCGAAGTTGGCGATAATTTTCGTCTTGTGCCACGAACAATTCTACAATGTACAAAACTGTAGAGCCCAATTCAAGACAGGTTTAATTGTTAACCTTTTAGGAGCAAATAGTCCCAGAATCAGGACAAGTAGAACAAACAGAACCCAAAGAGCGATCATGAGTATAAACCCAGCTAGTGTGTATTGTACCCAACATCCAGCAAATGCGCTAAACAAGGAATGGTTTAGATTTCATGATTCGAATATTATAAAATCGAATCATACTTCTTTCACATGATTTGTATAATGGAAGGTTGGAGGCAGTTTTTATTCGCTTAGGTTTTTGATATGTGCGCACAAACGTCAGTACTTACCCAAAAAGAAATACTATCAATATGCCAAATATGAAAAGCATTTGAAAGAATAGGCAGAGGTATAACCATCGGACGTAATCTGAAAATGTTGATTTTTATTTAGTGTTTCAAATTTACCGATTATTAGATCTTTTTCATATTTTATGATTTCATGAGATGGGTCTGAATAGACCTATCAGTGCAATAAACAAGTACAAAAAGCTAACTTTTGGGTAAGAATCAAGTCTTACTTAAAATGATCGTTGGTAGATACCAAAGTTATGCCAACAGTTAATAAACTTAGTTGCCTGTCGCAGTACTCACACCAAGGTTTTTTCATGCGGATACAGTCCACAGTTTCGTATTTCTCCACCTTCTTAGAGTTAGACTTCCCCGGTTCTGGGCCTTGTCCCGGTCCCGGCACTTCCTCCTCCCTCGAATTTAGTCGTGTTCTTTTTGTCGTCGTAGTGATTTTCTTGCTGCTTCGAGCTGCTGCAGATTTTTATTTAAGTTCAACTACTAAGTGATGAAATAAAAGTACTAATACTATAAGTCGCTGTCAGCATGTTTTTGAATGTATTATTTGTAAGAACTTCACCGTTTAGGCTTTTAGACTCACCTCTACTCGATGCACTTCTTGAGGCAGATGCAGATGCAGATGCAGATGCATAGGCCTGTGTCTCTCTAAATTCTACCAAACTTTCCTTCTGGGCCGATAGGAACTCCTGCGGCGACAGTCTTCAAGTCCTTGCCGGTTTTTTATTTACGTAACTTTTTCATTGGTTTAGTCAGTAAGCTGCAGGTCTAAGGCACTTTGGATTCCCTGAGGACGTTACATCCACGTACAATTGTCCTATCAAAACAACAAAATTTAACATAAAAAACCTGATAAGAAGCGCCGAGTTTGTTGAGGTCTTCTTCACTGTCACAAGAAGCAGTGAGCTGCATGAAATATTGATGTGCTGCTGTCATAGCCTCCACTCTCTGTTCCTCATTGCGGGCTTTGTTGAAGTTCTCCAAGTGGTAGTTAAACTGGGTCCGTACTGCTGTCGGCAAGCCTTTACCCGTAAACATCCTGAAATCACATGGTTTTAAACCCAATCAGTGTTTGGTGTTGTCACCTGATTAAAGCTGTGATTGTAATATTCAAGCTTTACTGCGGTCTGCAAAGTTCCATCTTGCATTATACCAAAATTACTCACGCTCCAGGTTTCCTGCTATCGAGGAATTCTTGGTATGCAACAGACGACATGGCTCTTTCTTTGTCACTTCTACTGCTCTGATACTGCAACGCGAAGTAGCTGAAGTAAGAAGGATAAGTTGCAACTTTCAATGCAGGAACTGTAAAATTATTCACAGAAGTAGAAGAATCTGATTAGAGCATCTGAAAATCAAGATTTCACGTAACACGAACTCATCATGTAGGTTTTAAGTCTATAAAAGGATCCTTGACGTTTAGAATGAAATAAAGATGCTATGATCAAGACATGACACACCGATGGGCTGCAGAGTTTGCAGCATCCCTATCTTCCTCTGACTTAGCCTTGTTGTACTGCTCAAGAAAGAACGAGTATTCTTCCTTTAGATCTTCCGCTACCTTGTCATCATCATTACCTTGTCCTGCAGCAGTCCAACATTTTTTAATTGAACAAAACTTTTATCTAAGTGTTTTTAAATAACCAGTTTGTTGTTGGAAAATCTTATCTTTAGAATAGAACATCGTAGTGACACAACTACCCCGTTATAATAGGTGCGTGACCTTAGAACTAATGTTTTTAGTTCTAAGGTCACGCACCTATTATAACTCAGAGCCTGACTATTTTGAAATTCAGTTTAATTTCAGATGGTGAGTTTGCATTTGGAAGCGGATTGAAGAGGCTGTACTGGTGGGGAGGTATCCTACCTTTAAAATCAGTGGATCTGATTGACTCCAGAAACTCGAGGTAGGCTGCTTCTACAATATCTGTAAACTTCTTGTGTGTCTTCTTACTTTTCTGGTAATGTCTGTGTGCTGCGTTCAGGACCTGTCAATAATCAAACTTGATATTTCCGTGCTTCTTCAGTCTTATTCTTTTTACATTATATTGATCTGTAAAATGTACTACAATTTGTACTACATTAGTACAATTTGTATAAAGTGTACAATGTACTACATTAAATGTTTAGATTAAAAGTTTTCCAAAACTTTGTTTCCTCACCTTGTTTCTCCCCTCATCATTTTCTGCTTTAGCGTGTTTGTCCTTGAAGTACTGGTAACTCTGTTCAAGGTTGTTTGTCACTTTCCTCACATCTTTAGAGCTCCTTAACTTGGGCTTCTCCTCGTCTGATCCGAACAGATCTTGTATCTTGTTAAGGAGATCAGGTGTACTGCGGCTAGAACTTGGTCCTGGTTGCTGGAAACTTCTAGGTGGCTCTGAACCTGAAATTTGCATTCCGTTGTATTCTTGAAAAGATTCAAGAATCTTACTGGATTAACGGTGCGCTGGTAAATCCATCGTCACCTTATCCTCAATTTCGTGACAAATGAATAAATTGTCTTTGTTTGTGATCAATTAGCTACAACCACTATTCTCTTTTTAATAATAATTTATTGACATCTTAATATTAAAGCAAGGTTGGCATGATCATTGTTTTTCATTGAACCTATTTATGCTACAGAAAGCTACAGCCTCCAACCGATTTATGGAGTATCGCTAGGACCTTCCTGAAATGCTGTGATCCTAGCAGTGCCATAGTCATCTTATTGTTTAGTTCCACCGTAAGGTAACAGATTAAACTGCCACCGTTAAAATTACTAGGCCATATTTAAACCTAACACGTACAATAGGGCGATGAATTCCACGATCGTTAAGTCCATTGCACGTGTTTTCATTTGCCACTTTGTTGGAATCCCGCGGATTACCTCACGATCGAGGGAGTGCTATAAAATTAGAGCTATTTTTGTGATGAATTGAGGGGGACTTATGTCTGTGGAGATAAAATCTAACTGGAGCAACACGGAGGCGAGACGCTGTGTTTTTACCTAATGTAATATTGTCCCTCTACCCGGAGCCTGCCCTGGAGACACGTGTTATTTCGTAGTGTTTTTGTCTGATTTTATTGCACTTGAGGCTATGCTCATTCAGTTGTCCGGTTTTACGTCAATCTTTTGAGTTTTTACTGTAGCAAATGAAAATAAACTGAAACCATTCTGTTTATTTTGTAGGATTTCAAACACCATTGTTTTGAATCTAAGTTAGTTACTTTTCCAATCAGCATTATTCACGGATAATTATCAGATCGAGTAGACTACCTACTAGTATAACAGTTCGAGTAGACTACCTACTAGTACTCGCTTACCTCTGTTTTGTGCTCCTTTAGAAAAGTCCGGAGTTTCATACTCCGGCTCCTCCGTATCCTCCTTCGTATAGTACTGGTTTTGGTAGATGGACATTCTCCTTGTCCTTGGTTAGGAAGCTCCTTTACATGCTGCTCTGGCTTTTAAACCCTACGCTACAAAATTGGGACTTTTTGATTAACTAGATGAGAAAAAATTGACACTAAATGATTCGTTTTGCTATTAACATGTAACCAAAACAAAAACCGTTCTCATTGTGAGAACTGCAAGCAAAATCTTTAAAAAACGTGATGTGAAAGATAATTGGCGACTGCACAAGTGATTGTATGTACAATGGTGTACAACTATTACTTTCTGTACAAGCAATACAACCGTATCGCTCTGTTGATAAAAGTCTTCTTTCAAGAATATGACATATACATTAACATAATACTCTGTCTTGGGTGCACGGGAGCAAGGACCTCTTCAGGCACATATTCTTTACTTCCGGAACGTAAGATTCGAATTTCTGGGAGATTTTGTTTGTGGTTGGCAAGGTGGCAAAAAATATAAACCAATCACATGACAAGCCCTAATTAAATAGGAAAATTTGGGCTATCAGGTCCCAATACCGGAAGTTTAATATTTTCCCACAAACTGAAGAATTTCCAGCTTGTCCACCTTGCCTTGTCTTCCAAGCTTTAATTCAGAATTCTCAGGATTCCATGAAACATTTTCACATCCTTCACATGGTTAGAGTCCATGATGGGGTTTTCCGTAATTTCTTATCGCAAAACCGCCATTGGGACTAATTTATTTGTATAACGCTTTTTAATATTATATATCTTTGATAACGCTCTTTGATAACGCTCTGTTTAAAATTTAAACTCAAGCGATGCTTTGTACTTGGCTTAGCCTCCAGTCAATTATGAACATGTTTTGGGTTATTATTTAAGTTCTTTAGAATAAGTTCATTCAACTCAGTCACATCATCACTTGGAAATGAAGGTGGACCCTTTGATGCACGTAAACAATAATCAATGACGATTGGATATTGAGTTAGGATCAGTTGGTCCGCTTTCCCGGCTAAACCTTTAGTATACAACCCAAAAAAACATATATGTTTTGGGTTGTTTGATCCGCGTGTCCAATCTCCATCTTGAAATAACGTTCCCATATTCCACAAGTTCATTGTTCCTGTCAAAAAAAATTCTTACCATGAATAGATTTTTATGACCATTGGATATTAAGGAAATTTTCTCATACAGTTTTCCGAAAATAGAGTTCTTTGAAGATCCCTAAAAGTTACGTATTGTCCACTATGCGTCAACCTGAATGGTGACCGGGGTCCGTCCTCTCTTAAATCAGGAAACTTGGGGCAGCGTCGTCAGACGGCTTACTGAAACTGATACGTTCTGCCACGACCGAGTTTGGTTTGCACATTTCCGAATCACGTGACTGGCCCGGTCTCTCCCTCGTGTCCTCACGCTTAATCACGTGACATTAGAATAACGCATAGCAAAACGTGCCTGTCTGTCACGTGCCTCCTTGCACGTGAGTCACGTGACGCGCGCAATGTCACGTAACCATGTGAGCTCATGAGAGAGCGAGACCCCAACGTTGGCCTCGTCGCGACGACCCGCTCTCCTCTCGGCGTCCCAGCCTTTGTGATGACCTGAACTTGCCATTGGGTAATTTAATTACGGTGAAATCAGTTTAGTCTGATACTTTTTGAAAGTTTGACATTTCCACTGGTCTGTCTGGTGGCAGAGTTGTGCTAACTTTGTTTACCTTGCCCTTGCTGGTCATTAGCTTTACTTCTTCACGATCTGCTCCGCTGCTCCTGCCGTCTCCAAACTGTGTCGATATAGATCCGCGTACTAGCTGATACTTTATCAGTGCTTAGTTTTGGACTGATGTCACAAAGTATGCGATATCGCTCAGCCAATCCCAGGTCGATACAACCCGGACGCCTTCTCCCCAACACAGCTGATTACATGTGCTCAAGTCTAACTCTGATCTCGATCTATACTCTAGTGTATCCGTGACTCCCGGACGGGTCTAACCTAATAATTTGACGTATATTTCCAATCCTCCCTCCCTGTTGCTTCTTACCAGCCTCAACACTCGCTTATTGCACCGACTACCTGATTGCTACGTCAATTTGTTCAACTCCGACTTTGTCGTATCTTGCTGCTTGCCATGGTTCAATTAACAAGCAGATACTCAACTCTATTTATCGCTACTTCCCCACCCAATCAGCCATTTCCTCGCACTTCTACCCTCGTTACATTGTGGTTAGGTCTTTAGTAATGTGATAGGTTCGTGGTACTACAAAACCCTAATCGATTGGGATAAGTTGGCGCCTAGTGCCCCGCATAGTGATCTAGCTCAGCTTAGCAGTGTGTACCGCACTTATTTACCTTTTTCATTCGGTTTTTGTAAGTGTTTTCCCCGCATCGGGACACCATATCGCGGGACTGGAAAATTCATATTTTTGCACTTCGGGACCTTTTAAAAGTTACATTATATGATTTCTGACTTGCCCATGTAAGTGTTTTCCCTCTGCGTTAATTTTGTTATGAGTTAAACTTAAAGGTGGATATGACTGTAGGATCGATTGCATAAAACCTTAAAAGGTTTAAAACTTTCCAATCAATTTTATGTCACCTCATTTATATTTTAAACTTGTCTCAACTTTCAACGTGTTAAAATTTCAAAGGATCATTCAAAGATAATGGGTATACAAGTCATTTTATGTTCATTTTCCTAAACATCTTGAAACAATTTGACCATTTTTCTATTCTTGTTCACGGATTAATTGTTATAATGATAGGAATAAACTTCCTCTATCAGTTTCAATGTCATAATATCTTTATAATCGGTCATTGCTCAGTTTTATGATTTTATTCTTATTGAAGCACGGTTAATATGATTTTTCACTTCTTACCGAAGGTCGATTATTTAGTTAACATTTTAAGGAAGTAAAAAATTTAACTCTTAGTCGGTAGCCCTGACGCTTGATTTTCAGCTCTTATGACACATGTCATTTCGACAGCCTTAAATCTCTTCACTCGCATTATTGTCAGTTGTGATAAAAGAATTCGAATTTCAGATTTATTGTTTTATTAGCCTCGCATCATGCGCCTCATTTACTGCCATACCGTATAAGATTCACAGATCACGGCATTCTATCACGACTCTCCATCTTCACTCCACTTCTGGTAGCTACCCCACCATCCAACCGAACAGACATGATCGTTAAATGTGTTTAAAGCATCGTCCTCCCATTTCCAGTTCTAAATAAGGTTACTATCTAGTTTACTGCGAAGAAGAGTCGTGATTGTCCGCAGTTTTGTCCATTTGATCGCAACGGACGGTTGACAGCCGCTCAGCTATTGTAAAGGTTATTGCGTCAAAACTGTTCAGCTACCAATAAGATCAAGCCAATGAGAGCTCTTGCACTCCGTCCGAGCCAGTAGCTAGGGTTACTTCCATCACGTGAGGTTTTTACTATTGTGAAATTTTATTGCTATTGGATCAAGGCTTCGACAAATTGGAACCATTGGATTATTGATCAAGAGTCGGAGAAGAGCAAGAGTTCGTCGTGCGACCCTTGTAGCTTGTTTCATACAAGTTCACTCTGTCCCACTTTTTCGGGACTTTGATACTGATATCTCACAGTGACCGAAATTTACTCTGAAAGTCGTCATCTCCGCATGAAGTGCCAAACCGGCAAAATCCGTCGAGCGTTTCGATCCGTAGCTATTCGGCATCAGAAAAGTGAAGAGCTGAGCCGGATATAGCTGTCTATCTGGACTGTGTAAACAATACCGGGGTCCCTCAAGATGCTGTTCAAACAACGTGTTCCGACTGCCAATCACAGATTGTGCTCCACGGTCACATGACCTTTTTGTTGAAGGACCTCTTGTGACTAGTCTAGACCTGATGCCTTCAACCTCCAAATTGAGTTTGGCGCGTCTTTTTGTCCACACTCTCACGTGCAACAGTTTTCAGAGCCACATGTTTTTATGACTCGTTTGTTTATATCACACAAAGTTAATGGACCGTAGAATTCATATCATTTTCTTTTAAGACTGAATAAACATATAACCTCCCAGATGCATGCTATATAAATGATGGACCTGTATTACAACGCACACAACACGGGGCACCTGAACTCCGGAATGTTCGGGGGTTCGGCCCCCTTACACCCCCTCGCCTCCCCCGCACTCCCTCCCCACTCCTCCTGCTCTATCATGCAGGTTAGACTATTTTTGTTCACATTTAGAATTTGTGAATTATAGTACTTTGACAAAATACACGATTTTAACATTCTTTTATTATCTGCCATCACGCACGGAAAGGTTGAAGCGGCACTGAAAAAACAAAAAAGGTTCATTGCTTGGATTTCAGAGAAATTCCCCAGAAAATTAGGGAGAGGGATCGCAAAATGCCATGCCGATTTTTCGTCTATCAAATATCCATAATACTGGCAAAATTTCGATATTCCACATAAATTTACAACCTACTTTTTTTCAGGGCCCGATGTCGGATGTTTTCAACTCAGAGTACATGAACAACATGCAAGTGCCCAGTATTGGAACCCACTGTTCCAAATCTCCCACCCCGTTTGGAGTCCAGGACATTTTAGGAATGCCGCAGGTAGGTCTAGGGTAAACCCACCAGATCTTTAGTCGCAAGGACACTGGCTAGGTGCCAGGAACAATGCCGACACAGTGTCAGGAGAGAGCTGGTAGGGTGGGTGTAGTGCACTGTGGGGCGACTCTTCTAGCCTTCATTTCAAGTTATTGTAATGGATCGCCTAGCTTTATAACTTGTAAATAAATTCTGAAAGACATATTTCTGTATCTAAAGTTCGTTGTCAAAGAAAGATTTTTGACTCTAGCAATTTCAGGTTGACCAGAGCAGGAGTCAGAAAGTCCCCGTAGTACACATCGCTAAGAGATACGACGGAAACAGAAACAGCTCTTTTGGCGCTGCATTCGTCTCCGAGGACGATTACGACAAGATCGTCGCGACGGCTGATGTGCTGGATGAAGTAACTGCCCTCAGGCTGGGGCTGGAATATGAAGGTTAGTTCTTCTACCGTCTAGTCGCTGCTCTTGAAATGAAATTGAATATCTTCAAGAAACGGTAGTGGTCAACTCTATATTTTTCGCTGTTCAGGATTATTGTCCTTTTTAGTAGAAATCCCCGAAAATTTTCCTTTAGGCTCCATTCCTTCCAAACCAGCGGTCGAAACACCAACATCACATGCTCCTGCTTTATATTTCGCACCTCACCTCTAACTGCCCACTTGTCGGTTTATCTGTAGCAATATCCGGGTCGGTTCATTAGCAAGTTTCTAGTGAAGTCATTCTTCCTCGCCTATTGCCCGGTAACGAGAATTTGCGGTCCGCTTACTATCCTACTACTTAGATACTTCTCCTGACAAATGGAAAGCGATAAAATTTGTCACGCCTCCTCTCTGCCAACTACTTGTGGCATTGTCCTTGCAGTTCCCAGCTTTTACTTGGAGTGAAAAACCTAGATCAATATCAAGATTCTTATCCAAAAAAGGCTTATTTCGCTTCCAATGTTGAGTGCGATCTGAGGATTGAGACTAATGTAGCATTAAGACTAGAGGATTGTGGCGAATTTATCCTAGACCCTGATTTAGTTACATTAAGTCGCAGTTTAGAATTTAGACTTACGACTAAAGACAACAGGAACTCTTTATAAATAGAAAGTCTATCTTAGACTTGTTGGGCTCCACAGCGCAGTGAGATTGCTTTATTAGGTTCCAATTTTATAGATTTAACCGTTACAATATCGTTTTGTGGTCTCAGGCGAACTGTCATCCTATTCGTACTTGGTACTGAGTTTTTAAACTTCCTTCATCCGTTGTGAGGTTCCATAATGTCGACGTTACCATGGTTCAACGTCCACTTTTAGATCATGAAATCCCCAAAATTAGTCAACTATTCCTGATGACAGATGCTTTATTCTAGACCCCCATTCCAAACCAGAGCCTGATTTTGGTAACGTGACCGCAGGTTCGTCAGGGCGGATCTTAGTAGTACTGCACCTCCTTTGATTGCTTCTAAAACTCACCGTTACATGCCTACTAAAGGTTTAAAATAGTCACTCACGGCTGAACGGTGCAATTTAGGGTTTAACCTAACCACCTTACCTGGTCTCGCAATGAATAGCCCATTGTGCCCTGTCTCCTGCTGATTCTACCCGATAAGTCGCTCTGACACGCTTCCTAGATCGCTCCCCAGGAACCTTTCGATACACTGAGTATAATATTGCGTGTACTTAACTTTTTACCGAGTTGAACGATAAATCGAAAAATTTGTCAGCCAGCCCGCATTATCAATTCAGTTAAGAATTTAATAAACATTCCTCTGATCTGTGGAGCTTAACGGTCGGAAAGGGGTGGCTAGCCTATGTAACAATTCTCAATAAGGGCAGCCGCGCCAAATTAAAACTTGTAACACTTATTGAGATCTGTCCAGGCCCTAATTGTTTACCTACAAAGTACACAGGGCTATAGATATACCGAGTGCTTCTGAAAACGATCTCATTTAATTATGAGAGGTTCCAGCTAATTATAAGCTTGTCTAGTAGTCCCCCTAATTTAATATCAGTCAGCCTTCGAGGCTTGCTTTTCCCTCTGAGATCATAGGATCTAGTCCCAATCTGCTGGCTGACATTTCCCGGGTTCTTTAGAGATCTCAGTCGCATCAGCTTGGACCTGAACTTCACCATTTAAACTAGGATTATCTATTATCCTGCGTGGGAGTGGAGACTGAGCTGCCATATTAAGGATTATTTAACGAGACGAAATGGCGTCGTTGTAAGAAGGGCGAGCACTACAGATCCCTGTCACGTGCTCCCTGTCACGTGCAGCTTCGTCAGAAACTTGTCACGTGCAGAAATCCAAGAATAGAAATTACGTTCCGCTGACTGAGATAGACCTGTGATCTGACTTGTCGTACTGCGGATGTGCGCTGACATACTTAGGGATTGGAGTGAAGTCTGCCCACTGAAGATAGTCTAAAGGGGGGAGACCAGTACTACAGACCAACAAGTTCGTGCCAATGAGAGACGCGAAGTTAATGCGAAGTTAGTCTCGGGGCGCCTTTTTTTGGTTTTACAAGACGAGTATACCAAATAAATTATTCAGAGTTGATCAGGGGTGATCTTGGTAATCTTCAACAGCCATTCACTGACATTAGTCCAGCAATCCGAGAATAATTTCATGGCAGCCCAGGAGTTTTGCCGAGGAATTTTGTTTTATTCTCATCAGATTAAACACAGTTCAGTACACCCAATCTGCCAATCCCGCCTTAGTGTGCTTGCAGGCAACTCAGCAAATCAATCGCCGAATTGTTGTCAGCAAGGCTGTGGCAAATAGACTTTATGTTCTACTTATAACTTGATTACTGTTGAAGGATTGTGGGAGACCAGACCAACCAATACTTTGTGATTAATTGCAAATGTCAACTGAGTTACACATGATCCTCTCTACTTGCCCTACTTGACTGGTACAATGGTCCTGCCACAGCTTCTAGAGACCAAAATACACCCGTAATCCTATAAGAGAGATACTCTTTTTAAAGCTTATGGAATGAACGTAGACGTGAAATGAATTTAGGTTGCTAACTCTGAGCGATACTAAAAAGAAATTTCTTGATTTAGAAAGGATTTCTTGATTAAAAAGGACATCCAAGGTTTTACTTTTTAAGTTTAACGGCACATCATTTCGTTGCTGCGGAACCAGAGCACGTACACCTATTGTTCTCCTAATCGTTACTTACTTACTTACTTCGTAATCGTTAATTCTTAATTCATTCGATAAAAATTGGGGAAGGATAAAGCTCCAGCGGGGCTTGCATCGATGACTCAGTATTGCCCTAGTCTTATTGACTCGCGGAAGTTTGTTATATACTTTTCTTTCAATTAAGATCGGATTTTTACAAATATTCAGTGGGTTTCTCAGCGGTTTCTCTTAATTACCTAGTCGGAAAATCTTCGCTTCGCAAATATTTTAATTAAATGCCTGGCGTATACACTAATTAGGTGGCGACTTCAGACACTGCTAAGACAGATTTTACAATTCTTATGTTCTTAAACTACCGTGCTGTAATTAAAAGTTATTCCATTGATATAATTGACCCCGAAATCTTAGATTATTAAAACTCATAATGATCCTTCCTATATTTTGTAGATCGTCAGTGTCCAGCGTCCACTCCTACTCTGAGTTGACGAGTTTAGGCGCCCAAACTTTCACAATCATTTTAAAAACAGCCCCTGCTGACATTCTCCTCCTTCACATCTCTTATTCATTATTTCCCAGTGTCTGCACTAATCCGAACTGTTACACTTCGCAACTCTGTCTAATTCTCAATTAGCAGGGAAAACAAGACAATGATTGCCAATTTAACAATAGCTGAGTAGGGACTTAATGTCAACTCTCTGACACTCTTGACTAACCAGCCAGTATATTTGTCTCCAGTAGACCCATTAGCTTCCTCATCTGTGTCATGTGCTAACTTTACTCCATCAACATACCAAGTGTTGCTGCTATGTCACAGATTCCTTGCATTTTTGTGCGGATACTTGGGACACACATAAAACTTTCTGCGGGATTTTTTTCGTGTCACCTGTCTACAAATGGAGGGGTTACAGAAATAAGCGAATTTCCATCAAACCGTCCTGTCTATAGCCAAATAAAACCAGATTGTTTGAATCATCTATAATTATTCGAACAGTTCGTCTACTGTAAAACTAACCTGATTGTCTGATTGACAGTTAGCATTTAACAATAATTGTTTTTGTATAGAAAATTGCAGTGAGTTTAACCTCTTAAAATGACATCGTAAGTCCATAAGGTTTAAAAAATTATTTTTCAGCTACGATCCCCATCGGTCCATTGAGGCGACACCGTAAAGAGAGAAAAGCAAGGACCGTCTTTACGAACGATCAGCTTCAGTTGCTGGAAAATCGTTTTAGATCTCAGGTAAGCCAGAAACACTTGTGTTACTTGGATTATTCGATTTGGAGGAAGTTAAGCATCAGAATATTCCACAGTTTCAGCAGTGATCTTTATCAATCATGATCTATAGCAATCGTAATTCATAACAATTGTGATCAATACAATCGCACATTTTAATAACTTCACTGTCATTCTCATGACCTCATTTTATCATATCAGACGTAATAGACGCACCTATCTCTTCAGTTATCAACGTTATCACTTCTAGGTCAAGTGATAGCTTACACCTTTCGTTATTGTAAGCCTTCCTAACTCACAGCAACCACAGAATAATATCATATCTCGTTTATAATTAGGATGTAAGCACACAATTTAAGAATTTACGACTGAAAATCACTGAGCCATGAACATTAAGCTGTGACGAAGTTGTTATCCTGTGATTTGTTCTTCACGATTCAACTCTTTCTAATATCTTATTATCCCAAGAACCTAGTGGGCAGGTCTATCTAGTAAACGTTATCCCAATATGAGTTTGAAATATTGTCTATCACATGTTTAATACGTATCTCTTCAGCCTCGACTGTCAAGTCTTGAGCGCGAGGAACTAGCGGAACAGATCCAACTCTCAGCGACTCAAATCAGAGTCTGGTTTCAGGTGTGTGCAATCCTCGATACATTCTAGAGCAAAGAAAATAACTAATGCAAGTGTAGTTTATATGACTTTTTTAGTTTTGGTGCTCATAGTACTGTTGCAAGGTTAACATATGAAATTCCCTCAGAACAAGCGGGCTAAAATGAAGCGAGATAAGATGCAGGGTGAGGACGAACACCAATATTCGAACTCTGTTATCTGAACTCTCACAAACTAGTGAGAAAACAAGTCCCACTGCATGCTCCTGCGAACCTGGGATCTCAAATCAGAGGACCAATCCGATGTCTTCTGCGCTTCTCAATCCGACCAATGAAATACTGCCACGTTGCGAGGACAACAACTCCGTCAGAAGACAGTCTGTTAGGAGTGTGGAGTATGGATAGATCTGTGTATATGTGAATAAAGATTGTGATTAGGCTGCAAAGAACGATAATTATTCAGGACTATGACTGTAACACGTCTGCGTCGTTAATATTTGAATAAATCCTGAGTGTTTAATCTTTCCGGTTTGTCGCTAGATTTTCGTGTTATGTATTGCCTCAAAAGTCAAAGCTGCAATTTTAATCATTGAAAACTGCATACCATTACGATACTATTTTAATTAAGCTGCAGGTGTCGGATATGATTAATTTCAAAAATTCGGTATTTTCTACTGCCCTGGACCATCGCGCCTTGGAGAATAATTTAAATCAAATTTCAAAACAAGATAAGTTTAACGTTTCGATCGAATTGTTTTAAATACGATAAGTCTCAAATCTTAAAGAAATCAATAATTACATGATTATTCGAATTACAATATTTTTAGACATTGTTTCACTTAAACCATTTGAGCGACCATCTTCTGATAATCATAAATATGATCCCGTACCTCGGATAGGCTTAGTTTTACCTAAACCAACCATCCCCTAAAGATTGTGATCCCGGTTAATGTTCGGTGTTTATGACAAATACCCCTCAGGGAACCATTAAATCTTTAATGAATAGGTCTTTCTTGACGTGAGAACATTTATCGTTACAGTTATTAACTCTCACACAGCACAGCTTGTAAGTTCCTACATTAGAAATCTGTCACGTTTTTGAGGAGATCAAATAGCTTTTCCGACTTACATTAGCAAACATTAAGTCAATCTGAAAATCAGTAATTATATGTCCAATCACCATTCAAAAGTTACTTTTAGAGTTGATGCTGTTATGGTCAATGATTTCTGGAAATTCGTAAAAAAACTCAAACTCGAAATTCATCAAATCGAAAACGCACTCCGTCGGCTCATAAACAAATAGGTTCCTTCACCCGTGCGCATGTATGTGGATACCTGAACTTATGAATAGTCCCTTGAATATACCATATAAATAATAACATAGTTATCAGACATAAAATGAATATAACTAACAGCGTCCAAAAGAAATAAGGTTTTTCTGGAGAAGTCATCGTGAATGCTAGGACCATGACGGCTAACAAAATCACTGAAATACTGAAGACTTGGCATTTCCGCCCAATACTGCTGAGTAACCAACCTGGAAAGTAGATGTTATTAAGTTCATTGCAGTTGAAGTTCCATACATGGCATTAGCAAATCAGAATATTTAGGTTACCTCATCATAACGACATGCCCAACCCGATAGGGAACGGTATTCGTGGGGAGGTGTCTCAAATTTTAAACCACATTTCTCTAAATGTAATGCTCCTACCTTTGTTTTTGGAGATGAATCTGTATCCATAGGACAATTTGAGAGTATTTCAGTACAGAGAACTAAGCTAGGGCCCATGAAGTTTGAGGAATGAGGTGTTTAAGTATCGAAAATTTTAGACACTTCCCCAAGAATAACGTTCCTAATTGTTTGCTTTATTGCTTTCCATTGTCCATCGCACCCTATGTGAAGTAAAGACTTCCTAATTACGAAAACAGGAAAATCTTCCCTACTCTGTAATGGAGCTCCGCCATATCCCTGAATACTGCACTGTTCCCCCGTCCCCTTTAAGACATAGCACCCCTGACACCGGGAAGTAGAGAAATGCATCTCTGAATCTGAATCTGAGTTTCTTGTTCCCCAACTTGTATCCGTCTCTTCTTCATTGTACAATCTGTGCATGCTAATGATATTTTGTTAACGGTGGGGTCGAGAATATATATAATCAAACTTTTGTGTGTCGGTTATCTGCAACGCGTCTGAGAGCGATAGTGTAAACCAACGTATTAACAATACAAAGCAATAGGATTAGGAGGAAGGAGTTCAAAATTCAAAACAAAACCGAATGTTTCCGGGTTAAGCATGAAAAAAACAGCGAGCAAACATTAAACTACCACTTGTTCTCGGTCTAGAAAAGATTATCGTATAACATAACAGTATGATCGTGTTATTGGTTATATAACATGTAAACTGCATGTAAAGAAATGACGAAGCATGCCAGCGAATCTTCTCAGGACTCAAATTACAATTCTAGAACTAGAAAATTAATGATAGAGTAGATACAGGCTTGTAAGGAGATATGTACCTTCATCCCCACTTCTTGATATACTGCATCTGTCACGAGACTTGTATTAACACATGTATTGTACGGGCAGATTGTAAATAAAAATGTGCATAGTCTGAATGTTGTCCTGAAGATTTGTGACAGATGGCAGTGCTTTACGTATATAGTTTTTCAGCAAAAATTGCTCGTCGAATCGAATTTCGAATGGAAAAAAATATATATCGAAAGGAGAGTCAAATTTAAAATAAGGTGTATTTGGGTGCAAAGATCAAACACTAAACTTCTAGATTACACTACAACGCGTGAGTAGCTGCCAAGGTGTTAACATTGACTACTTGTAGATAATATATTTTGTACTTAAATAGTGTATAATGTACACAAATCACATGGGTACATACGATGTACATAGCAAGAGTATAACATTCAAAGTACATAGCAACAGTACATAAAATGTATATATTGAGAGTAAATACAATGTACAAAGCATCAGTAAATACAATATATATATAAAGCAACAGTACTTACAATGTGAAAAGTGTATACAAATACAATGTACATATTGAGAGTACATACGATGTACATAGCGAGAGTATAACATTCAAAGTACATAGCAACAGTACATTAAATGTATGTATTGAGAGTAAATAAAATGTACAAAGCATCAGTAAATACAATACATATATAGCAACAGTACTTACAATGTAAAAAGTGTATATAAATACAATGTACATATTGAGAGTACATACAATGTGCATAACAAGATTACATATTGAAAATACATACTTTGTACATAGCAAGAGTACAATGTACAATGTACATAACAAGAATACAATATACATTGTATTTAGTGACATACTGAAACAACTACAACGACAAGGTTCTGGGTGGTTCTGACTCCATTTCATAACACCATTAACAAGTTACAAGTCCCGAGAATACTGTCCTATTAATGGAACTGTACAAGCATGCAACACACAAAATGCTCCAGGTCTCTCCTCAACCACTTACATATAAATTCAGATAGAATAACGTTACTACATTCTCCTGGACACAACATATTTTCCCTGTTGGCTTTTATCGAAGTTAAACTAAGCGGTTCCAAATCTAAATATCAGGCGATATAAGCTGATATACTTACAAAGCACTGCTCGTATAAGCAAAAAATGTACACCTCAACTGCAGTTAAAGCACGTGTGCAGGCGCCGTTACGTCCTGCTTCTATGCGTGTATATTAATGTACATAATTAATGAGGTAATTGGTAGGTGTCTGCAATTGGTACGTAGCAATCTAGGGCGGAACTAAGGTCTAAGCGCATTGCACGTTCGACATTATTTACTGTTGTTTACGAATACGATGTCGTAGAGTACCAAGAGGCAAGAAGATTACGACTACACGTATCTTGCTAGTGTAGTTGTTCTAAACGTGTAATTGTACTACACGTGTAACTAAACTTACCATTTTATGACACGTTAAAGTCAAAGAACAGACGAATTGGGTCAGGATGAAAACTTAGAGACTGGCATTAAGTACTGGGACTACCAGTGCTAGTAGAAGCCGTATTTAGTATTTACTGTATCATATAGCATAGAACAGACTTCAGGCTAAATAGAATCATGACATTGGGAGCCATATTGAAGTAACCGGCACTGATCTTTCGCAATCGTGCAATTTATAATGATAATCACCGCATTTATGATATTCACGAGTCATGTTGTTTGTATATTAAAGCACAGCACTAACTATATAAGTGCTTGTGATAGGAAAACTTGTACAGCGCCGCAATTCCTAGCCTCTAAGTCTGGTAACATCATCGAAAAACCAACACAATCTTTTAGGGCAAATGTTATCGTTATCACTGCTTATACTCACTCTAAGTACCTACCTTCTCTGAGACAAGTTTTTTTCCTCTTTATTTCCATAGGTTACAGAAATTATTTTGAGTTTTGCTATAATAGGTGACTGAATTGATTGCAAGAAACCACTTCGCTTAAGTTTGTGTCCGTTTGATTTGAACTTCAAGATAAGGTAATAAATAAGGTCAGCAAGTGAACAAGAGGAATTACGAAAAACGTTGAATACAGGAGTACTGTGAAAAACAATAGCAAACGCAAAGGAAAATCATGCCTACAGGTTCAAATACAATGGATATGTGTACAGTACTGCTCATGTTATTGTATGTTGTTCAACACAATGGATATTTTACGTCAAAATGGATGCACTCTCACTCTGTAAACATTAAACAAAGGATAACATGTAGTAAAGACATGTCATGTGCTTAGTCAATAAAGACACCGTGGTTGTTATAAAAGGAAACTAAAAGTATCCAGGATGAGAAACATGAAATTTATGAAATTCATGATCAATGGTCGGTGGGGATTGAGACCGTACCCACTTAAATCACTTTAAGTGTTTAACACAGTGCCCCTCAGTTATCCATCCTGCCACCACAATTTATGACGAGATTATATCCGTCTGCGAGAGTCGAGTATCACCGCGACAATACTGAATACAATTTTTCAGTTTGATTAAAGATAAATTTATTTGATTTGTTGTGTTGAAATAAATTGACGAGATTATATCCGTCTAACGTTCTAACGAAACTGCGTGAGTCGGGTATCACCGCCACAAGAAATAGTTAAAATATGCCTCAGTTGCAAGATGTTGCCTAGCCCTGCTGACGCGAAGCGGCAGCCTCCGTAAGACAATGCCTCAGCACCCAGCGATACAATAGACTTTTAGTTGTGGCAGTCAAACTCAAATTCAATGCGGATTGCGGCGGACAATCTCAATCGTTTCACGTTTGCCCATATTTGCCGCGAACCCGCGCAACTTCCGCCCGAGGCGAGTTTTCTAAACATGAAAACAAAAACGTTTTCGCGGACTCCGCTGAAATTGAAAATGTCCGTCTTGTCTTGTCTGACTTTGTCCGACGCTCATTCTCTTATTCACCTAACAGTAACCAGGTGCTTACGTACGCTACGCGCGCAAAAGGGCGCTGGTTTGAACTTGTCGAGGTGTTACCCCGTTACCCGACTCGCGCGCAGCTCTCCTTTCGTTAGAACGTTAAGGAGACGGATATCATCTCGTCAAGTTTGAGCAACTCATTCTCCGAGAATAAAACCAAAAACGACGGGAGGGTGCACTTTGCTGTACAAATATCCCTGTGCGACTGCGAGCTTAGCGCGAAATAACTAAAAAAAGGACGGACGCGCAAACTTGTAGTTGTACAGCAGCGCGCACCCTCCCGTCATTTTATTCTCCGGGAGGAGAATAAAATCAATTCGCTTCGAATGAGGGTTGGACAAAGTCAGACAACGGGCGTTGCGCGCGCGGCTCTCTCTACGCGTGATGGCCGCGACAGTAGGTTATCAACCTACAATCTCTACGTTTCCCTCCGATCGGGAGGGAAGCTGAAGCAACAAAGATTGAGGTCCCCAGGAAAGATGTTGATTTGCAACAAAGATCCCCCGATCGAAGGAGACCGTAGCGGTAGACTGTAGAGAGAGCGGCGCATCGCCCGGTAACGCCTTGCTAAGTCAATGTAGCCATGTAGGACACACTCAACACTGTGTTGTGTGTGAGCTTTTGCGTCGCGCGCCTAATTTCGCGCTAAGCTCGCACAGGGATATACGTGTTTAGCAACGCTGCGCCCGGTAAGGACCTTTCCGGTCATAAATATATAACATTAACATTAATTTAACATTAACATACAACAAAAACTGCTCCTACAGTTGGTCAAATACTTTCACTTTCAGATATCATTTGGACCATCGTATCCGACGAAATAGAGTCTTAAGTTATAACTGGGCGCTGTGCGGCTCTCTCTACGGACCCGAAACAAAGACTGGGGTCCCCAGAAGAAATCTTAAGATGATCAACAGACATTTTAAACGTCAACCTGAGGCTAAGGAGAGTACTAAGACTAAAGAAGCAAAAGGGTCCCTAACTCCACATAAACAGGTTGTCATTCGGCAATGTCAGCAACTCACTAGCAAGTGAGTAAGTGCGTGAGTCAGACCGAAGAGAAAGCGTCGTGTCTATATTCCATCTGTATGTATGCTAGCCCGAAACAATGTACGCTTAGCAGAAAATTAAAACGATTAATCACAATTATGAAATTTGAAATAAAATAATAGAGCAATCACATTCCGGCTTATCATATTTGAAATGTATGGGTATGACTCAGAAAATTCCCATATCAAGATACCAAAGTTACATTGAATTGTACATGAATATCAAGATTTAGTCAAACTTAAAGTTATAAATAATTTTACGCAAAAAAGTAAAAGAAAGTAGTCCAACATTTAACTGTAATGTTCCAACTTAACAAAAGCAATCACTATGGTTATTGTTTGTTTGATTTGAAGGATTCATCAGCAAACGAAAACAGAAAACTGATCTTTAGTTCGGAATGATGAGGAAATCACAATTGTCTGAATTCTTTTCAAGTTTTATCTCATGCCATTACACAATACACGGTTGAAAATGAAACTTCAAAGCGTGATCAAATGTCAGTTAAAACCTACCCACTGTGATTCAGATTGATAAAATCACACAATTAAGTAGAAAAGAAAATGTGTTTGTGAATAAAACTATCTTATCGTTTAAGAACGACTTTTCACTGTACAAATGAACTCACATTCAAACTTCAATAAAAATCGCATCACTTACTTCCAGTTGTTTTATCAAATAACGTAAAACACCGCAACACCCTTAGTTGACAACATCAGGAGAATCACTTATTTGACGAGATGTTTGTACTTGGAGTAGATGGCGTAGAGAACACGTAGAGTAGACTTGAGATCTTTACTGACGATACTCTCAGCTGTACATTTAGGCCGGGGTATTCCTGCCTCCTGCATCAGGTTCAGAGCAAGTGTCACGTTGTGCAACTGAAACAGAACAACAAAATAAGTATTTTAAGTTACAAATCTGTTTTACAACAACATGTGTTATTTCTAGTTAATAATCTGTTTTACAACAACATGTGTTATTTCTAGTTACAAATCTGTTTTACAACAACATGTGTTATTTCAAGTTACAAATCTGTTTTACATTTTACAACAAGATGTGTTATTTCTAGTTACAATCTGTTTTACAACAACATGTGTTATTTCTAGTTACAATCTGTTTTACAACAACATGAGTTATTTCTAGTTACAAATCTGTTTTACAACAAGATGTGTTATTTCTAGTTAAAATATGTTTTACAACAACATGTGTTTTTTCTAGTTAAAATCTGTTTTACAACAACATGTGTTATTTCTAGTTAAAATCTGTTTTACAACAAGATGTGTTATTTCTAGTTAAAATATGATTTACAACAACATGTGTTTTTTCTAGTTAAAATCTGTTTTACAACAACATGTGTTATTTCTAGTTAAAATCTAGTTTACAACAACATGTGTTATTTCTAGTTAAAATCTGTTTTACAACAACATGTGTTATTTCTAGTTAAAATCTAGTTTACAACAACATGTGTTATTTCTAGTCACAAATCTGTAAAATAGATGAAAATTAACGTAATTTCAGCAAAACAAAAGTCGCAATATTTGAGGTTACCTTATGATCGTAGGCAGTAGGTTCCATGCTAAAAGAGTACATAGGAACGTAGTACCCTTCAGCTAAACTCATCATCACCACCAGATTCACTCCGTTACTGAAGTCCTCCTCAATGTTGCTACATCCACGGTTTATTTGGGACAACTGCTTGTTCGCAAACGCCATAAGTGACTGGTTGGAAAGAGATAGTGTGAGAAAAACTATGAACAACTGGACAAATAAAAAAGGAGAATCAGATATTTCTTCCTGTGACTAAACACAAAAACAATGACAGAAATACACTTACTCCTTTAACAGCGTTAAGTTTGTCAGGAGCGGAATCAAAGAGAGTGTCGAACACATCCCTTTCTTGTTGACGTGCAGCGAAGTTGTAATGTCTGAAAAAGAGATAGTGTGAGTGTTTGTACACAACTGTATGATCAAATATCAAATTTCAAAGGAGAATGGACTTTGGAGTCTTAGGTTGATAAATCTGTTACAAGTAAACAAAAAACAGTTTAAGAGCAACAATTTTAGGGAGAAGAGGAGTCACAATGAAACTTTGAACGTACTCTTTATCTTTAGATTCAGATACAGCAAGGATATCGATAGAAGTGCTCATCTCAACTTTGTATAGTCAAGGGTATAACGAAACAGTTGGGCTTGCAAAGGTACTCAGACCCAGAGAAATAATTCTAGATATTTCAATAGCTTGGCTATAAAGTGTAATGCTGAGTTGAGTAGATACAATGTATAGTGTGGCAAGATAAGGAGACGCAACATCAACACGCCTTACTCATAACATTAGGAATAAAGAGATTGTTGAGATCGGGACAGATGATGAGAGGATGTGTAGGCAGGAAAACAGATTTGTTACAAACACAGTGCAGACAGTTTATAGAGACTAGATAGTTTATAGAGACTAGATAGTTGTTGACACAATGAAGATAACTAGAGAGAGTAGATTATAGTTAATAGGAAGCACTCACTCTCGCTCCTCGTCCCCAGTTATCTGTTCTGTGATAGTTTCTGTTTGTTGTGTAGCTTTCTGTCGGATACAGAAGGGTTAAAATCTTTGCGCAGTCTAAACTCAAACAACCTGTTTTCAGTACATCGAAACTACATAATATTAACTAAATATATCAACTGTATATCCCCAATCCTCATTCTAACATGTTAGACATACTGTGATCTGGAGAACTTGAATCTTAACGAAGCTGGGAAGTCGCCTGGGAATGCCGTAGTGTCTAGCTAGAGCCACCAGGAGGTGAAGGACTGATATCAAGTACTTGTTGTGTATGTTGTCCACGTTCCACTTGATTCCGTCGTCAGCTACCTGGAATTTGGGGTTCATCTAGAACTCCGCATTAGTTCAGCTTTACAACTTGGCGGACATGTAAAAAAGTGAGTCTCTTACTTTTAAGAAGCTTACTAGCACTGAAGACAATCAGGCATTAGAAAGTCATATAAAAGCTTATAACTGTAGAAATGCGCGTGAGTACACTTAGAAAAGATATCAGGAAATACCCTGACAGATACCTGGAGATGATAGTTGATCTGATTGAGGACTTCAGTAAGTTTGGCTTTCTGGGACGCAATACTTTGGGCTACTTCCTTATGCTCGATCTTAGCGGACGCCAACTTTTCTGTACAAAGAAAGAGATAATTAGAAATCTCTTGTCATGAAGTGAGTCTAAAGAATGAATCTAGCTCAGTACCCTGACTTAGTTAAAAACAGATTAAAAACCCTTAAGACTTAAGTCGAATTCTCACCGATAAGCGCAGAGAGAACCTGGCCATCTGACAAATCTTCGCACAAGTTTTTGACGACGATGTGGTCGTCAGTCAGAACATCGTTAATCCACTCCTTGAGTTGCTGCGAGAGAGCTTGTACTTGCGGGTCTTTCAGAGATTCATTAGACACTTGTCTTTTGTAGTCTCCACTTTCTGCGGACAGATGCAAGGTGGTTTTTAGAAATTGACAGGGTTGATGAGAAAGCGAAGTTCCCAGTCAGCAGTGACATGATCAATATTCTTAGCATTACATACATAGCTACAGTGAGTGATTACATACATAGCTACAGTAGGGTGCTGACAGATCGTCACACCTAGCAACTATGTCAGTAGTTATTATACAATGTGTAATACACACGGTGACTTGGTAGTGGATACTACACGTAGTAGTCTATATCTAGTGAGCTTACTAGATATATGTAGTGAGAAATACGCGGGTTATTATCTTCACAAACCTGACGCTAGAATTTTCTTGAGTTGAGCTTCGCTAGTCAAAATCATGGTAAACAACAATAGTTTCCTTAATAAGTAAGATTATGAAAAAGCGCCTTATTTAGGGTTCAAAATTAAAGTTTTGTTGATGAATCAGCCGAAAGTTTCTCGCAAAGCAAAGCTTTAAGGAAATAACGGCACTACGGCAGTATCGAAGAAAACTGTCTGATACAACTACACTCTGTACACGCACTGAGTTCATGGCAGATACGGTATGCTTGTTAACCAATTAATTACAGCGAATGTGCGACAAAAGAATCATGCCAGAGTTCATATCTGACAGTGACAGTTGGTCTGTAAAATGTAGACTATGTGCAAAGTTCGACAATTATTCAAGCTAACGATCGTGAAGGAAGATTCTTTCAGAAAAATGTTTAAAATGTGCAGTATGTTGCCTTGGTAGGACGGCACCGCATTACTGATAGGCAAAAATATCGCAAGCTAATTAATTCTTCTGAGATTTGACCGATTTTGATTGGCTGAATTCGGAAAATTTATTCAACTTAACGAATGATAATTAGCGAGGTGAGGCTGTGGTTATTGATGTAAATAAGCTTTTTCCCAACTGCTATAGCCGTATTCGTAAATTTCTATCTAACTTCGAACGTGCCCTTGACTTCGAAGTTCGTAGCCTAATATTTTGAGACAAAATTACTTAGTATAATTTACAGCGATGTAAATTTAATGTCCATTACTCTCTTACCATCCATGCCAGTTTCCATTATTCCAGATGTCAGAGGTCTCAGAGCTTCCTCCTTCTCACGTTCTAGTTCGTCAACTGAAACAGACAGCGGTAAATCATGTGTCCAGTGAACGCTTTTTAAGTAGGGAATATGAGGATTCGTTATGGCAGAAGTCAATATCACTAATCACACCGCAGCTATTGTGAATGGTAAAAGGTACACATAACACAGGAAATGCGATTGGGTATATTCTGTTCGCAGTTCAAAATTCCCGCATTCCAGCAGCTAGAGATATACCATTTTGAAAGTGGAATTATAAAAAATATAAAATAACGGGAAGCGACTGCTAGAAAATTAGTGCTAATGAGCAAATTTGAAAATTTTAAAGGAGAATGGGGTGATATTTTGGAGGATAAAAGTCCCTAGGTGAAACTTCATTAGTAGATTCTCGCTACGAATACCGGATATCCTAGAAATTACAATCTCCAAAGTTTGAATGTTTCTAAAACCTGACACAGTGTAACCGATGGAAGGCATTGGACAACTTCTCTTTCGAGTCATAGACCATCGTCTACGTGGGAACAATTTGAACACGGACTTAAGAGAAGAAGCACGACCATTATGTGAGTATCCGTTCATGAGGATCGGGAGAGATAGATGAGGCAAACCTCCGAGATACGATACAAACTGATATTCCGAGATACGAGGCAAACTGATATTCCGAGATACGAGGCAAACTGATATTCCGAGATACAAGAGAACCGCAAAATACTGACGGAGATGAGTAAATGTGTAGTTGGGAACGGTTAGTCCGGACAAACAAGTTACCAGTCATTCTTGGAAATAGCGGGCAAGTGACGGTCTTGTTTGGAGAGTAAGTCTTTGTCAGAGCGATTATCTCTTTATCTGGTTAATTAAACTGCCTGTGTGTCAGTGTAGTTAGAGCTAGTCTGTGCAGTTAGAGCTAGTCTGACCGTCTGATAGTATCGTATATTTATTGAAGTACGTTATGTACTGAATACTGAGCCTTCGTGAAACCAGGCGACTCATATGGACTTGTTCGGCACAAATAATTGTAACGATGAAGGAGATGGAGAGAGTGAGAGAAAGAGAGAGAAAGAGAGAGAAAGAGAGATATTACCTGAGAACACCCTTAATCCGGAAAGAAAACGATACATCGAAAATTACAATTAAACTAAGTTTTGTACAAATATAGAACGAAGGTTTGACAGAAGGTGGAGAGAGAAGAAAACAAAACTTCCGATACAAATCACAAGTGTTGACATTTCCACGACAAACCAGATATGATAATGTCAAAAATTTCAAGACAGAGGTAATGGTGAGGACTGTACCTTCTTTGCAAGCATTGGCAACGCCAGCCTTTTGTCTGCCAAGAAGAGTAGATAGGAGGGTCATTTTGGAGTTTATCTGCACCTAGAACAGCACGAAACTATAACAACTACAGAGGGTTTTAACTAAAGCAATGCAGCAACTACATGTCTCTCTGACGCACGGCTTATTGGGCTGGTAACGTCATGTGACAGAAATACCTCGCTGTGATTGGCTGTTCTGCTGTGATTCTCAACAGGCGAACTTACACGCCTGTCATCAAGTTTTGAAGGAGTTTTCTACGATTTATTTTGTACAAATGTCATGTCACAAGAATGTGTGTACAAGTAATTAACAGTTCAAGATACAATCCACAAAGCAAGGACACGCTGACTGATGCGACAATGACACTTACTATATAAGCATTATCTACTGTTTGACATAATTACAGCCAATTGTATCGTACGAGCAACTAAGACGGGTGTATGCAGTAAAACAGACTTGGTGAATGAAACCCTGTAAACGACAAAATCAATAGACAGAAAACATTTTGACTTAAGTTTCGACTGTCAAGACGTTCAAAGAAAGTCAAAACTATTATGCCACGCCTTTGTATCGGTTTATAATGTATTTACACGGTTTTCCGTATAACTCCTGCAAGGAGTAATGACAGTTCCAGTAAACAGTACTGCGGAACAACCTCGGAAAATGTATTAAGCGTATTAGTATTCACACTAACAACAATTATACTACAGTACTGATTAGAACTTAGACTTGGAATTGTAGATCTTACTGCCTGAGAGTATGGTAAAATTCGTCAGAGTATTTGAAAAAAAAATATTTTGCGATCGAATACACGATCAAACTTTTGATTGATTTAATGATTCTTAATAATTCTTTCTTTAACCGGAAGTTTTCTAGTCTAACCTGTCCTAGAAAGTGAAAATTAAACTTTGTTTCTTACCATAGTTGGAGGAAGAAATGTGGATTAAATGTCCCACATGCGTTGGAATACTCTCAAACCCAAGAGTAACGTTATACTCTTTTTTGAATACAAACATGTCAGGCAAACCGACTAGATCAATACTATTGAACTTAAAACACCTTAGGAAAATAGGAAAATTTGTTTAAGTGATAATTTTAATTATTTTGTGTTGAACGGTGAGAACGTCATTGCTCTGATCCCCAAACAATTCCTTTCCATGAGGAGTATTGCTCATAGAATAAACCTAAATTTATGTGAATACGATTACTCATATTACTAGGACCGCCAATGTTATACTAACCAGACGAATAGCATGCTGGATAGTGTGATAATAGTGTAGGTGAATTATTCATCACCGAAAATTATTGCTTTATTGATTATTACGTACAACAGTTTTCTTAAATAGTACTGACATGTTATCACATTGTTACCTACTAAATAATAAGGACAAAATATAATCACGATTTTCTAAACACAGATGACTATTAAGTACTGGCTGTAGTAAGAATTAACCATAATTGTAAATCTACCCAGAGGCTAGATTAGGTCTCCGTAATAAGAATCGACCCTAGTTGTAAACCTACCTAGATTAGGTTTGTACCCCTTGTCTCCGTCAGCCTCCCCACTCAAACACAACAAGAGAGGTGTCTTGCTCATTTCGACAAGTACTCTAGCTACACAACAACTTGATGTAAAGTGTCGGTACAAGGGTGAGGTAGGTACTGAACTCTACGTTGTAACTTGTAAATAAGAAGATTCTAGAGTTGTCCGGAGTAGAGCAGTTCGATAACACCAACGAGTCTTGTTCAAGTCTACGCAGACAAATTAGGAGATCATAAACAAGATTCATTAACTAAAATGCGGCGCAAAGCAAATTTAGGAAGAAACATTTTTGACATACGTCCAAATTGAGATGAACAAAAGATAAGTTACTAAATTTAGATGTGTCCATGGCCAGATCAAACTAAATTTAACGCAACAAAACCAGCTCCCAGTCTATTAATTGGATCTCTTAATTACAAAAGAAAGTTGGACAAAGAAATAACAATAAAAATGGGCGAACTCTTCTTGGCCTTTGTTTCTTTTCACGCATCATACTTCATGTAGTACTTAAAAGTAGTTTGCAACTGACTAAGAATTATTTGTTCTCATTGGCAGATGATTTAATTAAGTAATTAAATACTAATTAAACACTAATTAAATAATCTAACGACAAGCAAGCGCGAAGAGCTGAAGAGCTGCAAGCAGGTGGATAATGAAATAAAGACAGGCTCAATGATCAGAGCATTACATCCGCCCGAAGAGAGAGGTTGCCGAGATTTGGTAGGAAATGGGTTCGGTAATAAGCCGGTATGTATTGTACTCTGTAGCTGTGATAAATTTACTTCAAAGGCAGTGGCAATCACAGCACCATTAACCTTGGAGACAGCGTTATATGACGGTGTTATGCCTACAAATTGACCGGCTGGAAAGGCTTGGTCAACAGGCATCTAAATACAACTTGTCTTATGAACAGCAGATGTTATCTAAAATCACCACGTATTAACTCGTGTAAAATGGTCTAAGTAATGTCACTACATGCACATAAAGTGAGGAAGGCAATGTTATTTAAGGCGAAACTTGGAGTTTGAACTATGATAATTATAAACACCAAAACAAGCTCTGATTCTGTCCTGACTTAAGACATCTGAGACGGGAACAATGTTGACCTTTTCTTTATATGTAAATCAAGATGCATTTAACTGATTTATGAAGATGAAATAGCTAATAGCTTAGCTTCAGAGGTACTGTATTCGCCATTCGACCCGTTTCCATGCCTCGTCTGAGCTATAATGGTTCATACAATTTCGAAGTGAACTATAGCATAAGCGGTGCATGTGTATCTAAAAATCTTCATCAATCTAAAAACACGATTTCAGACCAATCTCATTACGTAATTTAAAAGTACGAAAAGCGACTTTAAGGTTGATAAACCGAGGCCCGATTAGTTCAACAGCATTTCAAATAAAATTTATGCATTAATTCGTTAACGAGACCAAAGAAACACTATTCGCCAAAAGAAGCAGCAATACAAATACTTGAGTAGAAAGTAGCTGTGATGTATAAAACCAAAGTATAAGCCTGTAATGAACAGGGTGTAATGAATAAGTGCGTAAGGAAGCAGCTAGTGGGAACGGTTAGATCCACGGGCTGGGGTCTTGAAGTTTAGACACGAGGCGGGGATTAAATAAATCTCAGACATGTTAAACATGGCTGCTGAAATTACAGTATTGAAACTGATGAGAGGTTCAACAGCGGATTAATACCAGATCAGCGGAACTGAGAATGTGGAGAATCTTAGAAATGCTCAAAATAAAGCTCATAATGACGGACAATAAAAATAAAATTTACCACCAGTCGATCAACCTATAGAATTGGTTCAAGATCTCGTTATCGCGATCCTCCTTTGAACTTTCGCGCTTACACTAATCAAACTCAGGGACAATTTGAAGGACGAACGTCAAAAAAGATCAAGACATTTAGTGATACGGACTAAACCGCTTAACCTGTAGAGCGATAGTAAAAAGTAAGGATTTATCTATCCAGGTAGGATTAGTTTTACCCCAAATAATTTTGAATTGAGAGTTTTAGATTCTTCGAAAATCGGCGAGTTTCCATTTTCCAAAAGTTTTAACAAAACACAAGCTGAACTCCTCTGCAATGGTTAGTTTTCCGGACTCAAGATATACTTACGTTTGGACAATATCTTGGGAATGGGATCTTTAGAGGGGCCCCGAGCAGCCAGGTCTTCAGACGAAGTCTTCATGATGGTGTGAGTGTACATACTCGAGGTTGAATACATACTCGATTGCGAGTAAAGACTCGAGGTTGAATTTGAAATCGAGTTGTCCATAATGATTGTCGGATACACTAAGCACCTAGGCCAGCAAATAAGTAAACTTACAACCGGGGAAATAATAAATCTCGATCGAGCACACAAAAACAGGGCGTACAGCTACTGTAAGTTGTGCTGATAAAGGATAATCACCTGCTACAAGATCACACCTTAGAGTGGTTTATCCCAGTCACGTGACAAAACCGACGAATCTGATTGGTCCCGACACTCAGGAAACCACTGCAGTTGTATGGGTCGATACAGTTGATACTTGATAGTGACTTGTGTTTAGTAGTGGAAACTTGACGGGTAATTAAAACCGTGATGGTACATTGGCACCCATCAGTGCTTACTTACCCATCCTATTTACATTTTTGACGAATACTTTGATTCTTTATTTACACACTCTAGTCCAATAATTTCACAATTTTTATTTTAGGATTAGTATTACGGATTTATACTAGGTATTTCTTGTGACAAGGTAGCTGTTGAACGGTATATTTTTGCAAAGTAAGAGATATCCGATGTTTAGAGGATCTGACAGATTGCAGACGAATTTTAGGCCAGATCTGTCAGCAACATCTTTCAAAACTAAATCTGGAGAACACGATCTCTAAAAATTTCAGATCGTCTGCAAAAATGGATCAAGACAAAAAAGCGGGCTTACAAAAATCATAGAAGTCTGCTCTGAGATGTGACCGACTCACTCCAAGCTCCTCCCCAACTTCAAGGTTTCCACTTCTCGATCCCAGGTGTGAGTTGACAATCTTCACTGTCTCTGTCTCAACGTCTTGTGGAGCGGTAAAGAACATCTCTTCCTCACTGTCTGTGCTTTCATCTTGATAATCTTCTGTTTGTTCCAGTGTTTTGTAAGTAAGCTTTCCCACCGCTGTTTTCTCGTGCTGTTCGGGAGCTGGTTCTAACGGCTTATCAACTCCAGACTCATACACCGGGCTCAAAACATCAACTCTACAACAACTCATATGTAAAAGTACTTAACAATTAGAAAACGTAGCAATACAAGCGAGAGTGTGATACATTTTAAGCTAATCAAATGCCATGATGTAAGAGAGTGAGCACTTAAAAAAGTTACTCATTGATAGATTTGGTTGCGTCAGATGTCTGACTTTTTCCATTTTCCGGCGATACGGGATAGTGATTTTTAAACCTTGACCAACAGGGTAAAAGGGTCATATAGTTTGGTGAGTGGGGCAATTGGCGCCATTGGTGCCAATGGAACAAATGGATGTTCCATTGGCACCAATGGCGATGAGGTCAGTGGTGCCAATGGTGGTCCCAATCGCCATTGGCGCCAATGGTTGTCGCCAATGGTTGTCGCCATTGGAACCATTGTCGCCATTGGAATTCCAAATGATCCATTCACTCTGAGTGGTGATTGCGAAAAAGGTATCGACATCGAGTGGTTCCAATGGATCCATTATAATGGCGCCAATGGTCGCCAATGGCGATCGCCATTGTCGCCAATGGAACACATCCATTGGCGCCAATGGCGATGGGGACCACCATTGGCACCACTGACCTCATCGCCATTGGCGCCATTGGAACATCCATTTAATCCATTGAGTGGATCCATTGGCACCAGTGGTGCCAATTGCCCCAATCACCAAACTATACGACCCTTTTACCACAAACAGTAATAAAAGCATTTTAAAATTCTAGATATTTAAACGGAGAGTAATCACGTGTAAAACGTGGTAATATACCGCGTAAATTTAAAAGGCCCAAAGTCTCATTATATATTCCAGCTGAGTCTACATGTTTTTGGGGATATTGGCGTCAAAGTTGTTTAAAACTCTTGAAATGTCGGAATAAAAGAATTGAGAACATTATGCAATCATCTATCTAGATTTTCTTACCTCAGTTTGAAAAAGTTGTAGTTTTTTGGAGCGACAAGAAACGAGTCCACAGACAAAAGCTATGTATAAACTAAACTGTCACGCAACCTCAACCTACTCCATAACTTAATTAGTAGCTCGAGAATTCATTGCTTTAAACGAATATATAAAAAGCAATTTATACAGTCATGGATGTACCTCCACAAAGCCGTAATAGGCGAATATTTAGCATTTAGTTTAGATGCACACAGTTTATATTATAAAAGATAATTATTACAGTCATTTGCCTTATTTCTAAGTCATTTGCTTGCCATTATTCTTTACCATGGAAAATTGATCAATGGTCCCTCGACCCTCCAATTAGGGTAGTTAATTAAAACATTGACGTAATGAATGTCATGCAGTATAAACCATCAAGGAAATCAAACATTTCATGCTTGATGGACATCAAACTTTTATTTAACTTTTAGCTAGGTTTGTGGAATGAACTTTTATTTTTTAATGCAGGAAGATTGGACAATTTTTACAATTTGTATATAATTTGTATATAATTGATAGGGACGTTTTTTGGCCACACAAAATTAGCTACTCAATTAATTAGTTACCTTGGTCCCGCTGGTGTTTCTTCCTGCGACTGAGGGTGCTAGTGAGAGTATCCAGCTTACTGGAGAAAGATCTGTCTCGGTGTTCGTCACTCTTGTTGCTGGAGACAGAACCCCCTTCGCTCCTACGAGGCAGGGACATGGTGCTTCGGGAAGAGATCACGTGATTAGATAAATCAGGTAATCATTTTTATTGATAGGGAAAATCATATCTCAGAGAAAAAATCGAGGGTAAGGTTAGAAGAAAGTGTTTCAAAATCAGTGATTGTTTTTAGTCTAATCGCACTAATAAGAAGACACCTTTGAATCAGTTTAAAGAGAGGATCAATCACGCACACTCACATAAATGCTAACAGAGGCTTGGTGTTAGGCAAACTGCTAGGGTTCTTACCTTGAAATTCCATCAGGATTTCTCAACTTCGCAATTCTGCTGAAATTCTATTCCCATCAGTTCAATATGCATTACGCACATTCAATTATCACGCCCGTTCGTTTTCGCACACACGTTATTTCACTTTAAGGAATAAAACAGCCTATGGTTCAAGCATAAATTTGGTATAATAATGACAAGTAAATTTACTGATGTAGTCTAAAAACAATGGCTTCAATAATTCAACATCTGAAAACAATTTCTCGTAGGATTTCCTAAAACGTCAGTTTACTAAGGAGAAGAAATGAGCAAAGTGTTCTAAAATATTTCATAAAAAATGTTCAATTCCCTTGCCGACAAATATCTGACACTGAGTAAATAAAATTGAAATTGATACCAAAGAGCATGATGGCCTCTCCCATAGCAAGGGGGCCGGCTGATTATAATTATCAAATATATAATATGTTAAATAATATACAGTAAAATATATTTACATATGGTGTATAAAATGTACATTGTAAAAAAGATGTTCGTCACTTCTAACCTACGTTCCTGTCAAAAATTCTGAAAAATCCACCAAAAATAACCGAACCAATGGGATCAAACAAACTGCCATCAAAACTATGGATAAAAACCTTCTTAAGTTGGTGGTAAAGGATAGACGAATATCAAATTTAGATACTTAGGGGTTATGAAAAGAATCTTTAATACATAAATTTGGTACTTTTTATAAATTTGGTAAATTATTGAAGTCGTATTCCACAAAGCCCTGGGTAATCCTTTGATTTACCATAATGCAGTATATGTAAACGACGTTAATGCAACATGATACATTATGATTTTTGAATTATCTGTTATTGATATTCTCCGCAGCTACAAGGGCTTCCCTGTTTTCATAAGTCCAGAAACCGTTGACATCGATAAGAATACTGACGATGATGTCGCCTTGGCAGCACCTGATGAGGTCTTTAAGAGTGATCCGGCCTGCCCTGTCTGGTTTCACCATGTCGAACACTTCATTTATCAAATCTTTCATGTCCACCTGACAATGACGATTGCTTTTCATCTATCATCAAGTATTTATCTTTAAATTAGTGAAACCTTACATTCTTTACCTTGTAAGTATATGTTGGATAGATGCCAAACAAAATTTGTCGAGGGCTGACCTGTTGCAATATTATACCAATATTACAGGGCCATAGATCAAATTAGAAAACCTGGATTTACTAACCAACAACCATACTCACCACATCTTGCCCATGTCTACTGAGTTCCTCTTGGACAGCTCTGAAGAAGTAGTTCAGAGAGAACACAGTAAGAGCTCCCTCTCCCTCACAATCCAGAATTTTAAACAAGTATTGCAGAGCTTGGGGTGTCTTTCTGTTCTCAAGGGCAAGTATGAAGTCCAGATAAGTTTTATAGTCCATCTCCCCTTCATAGGTCAAACATTCTTGAAACACTCTGGCGGTTGTAAGTAAATTTATCGGAAGTTTTATCCACTTGGTCACACCATAATGACAGAGTATATAGGGTTTTCACGATTCTGGAAATACTTTCCCATACTTTAAAATAGTAGATTGCACTGAAATGTTATTGAAGATATCAAGAGTGAAGATGAAACAAACCTGTCCAGAAATACAGACGTAAGAGTTCCGCTTCCATATCTGCCTAGCTCACTCTTACTCAACATACCATTGTGATCTGTGTCCAGTGTTAAATACTGACCATAGACACGGAGTGCACTGGCTGCACTGAACCAGTTGGAATCTTGACGTTCACGAGGTAAACCTTCCTCTCGCAGTTCTAGTAGCTCATCTAGGAAACTGCAGCACAGAATGTCCTGAATGAAACCGTTTCATTTAACATTAACAGTGATCATTTAAACGATGTTTACTTTCGAATATGTTGATATTAATTGCAGTACTCGCAGCACATGTTTATAAATGAAGCGACCTCATACCTGAATTTTGATTTTCCCAGTTCTCAAAGGATCCAAAAAGAAAAAGAACTTCCTGACAGCAGTGCAAACATAGAAACTGTAAAAACTCTTCTCCAGCCCTTCCAGTTGAGGCAGAGTTGGAATCATCTCCAAAATGTAGTTCTCTAAATCCGCCTCCCTGAGGTACCCCAGACCACTAATATCGTACAGAGACAGTCCGATCCGGGACTGTTGTAGCCACACTTTCCTCATGACATAGTGGAAAAACTCTACGATAGCAATCCTGCCGTGGGGATCCTTCTTGTAAAGTTTACTGAAGGTTATGGCAGAAAAGTAGTCCTTACATTTGGGACTGACTTGGTCCTTAACCTGTAAAGTGTAAAATAGTTAAGTTACATATATATAGACGAGTACCAAATACCAATGCACCAAGAATTTTCATTTGAAAATTTTAAGTCGGATCAGAAACCTGCAACCCACAAATGTCTATTTTAATATGAATCACAATTTTAATGAAGCACCTTTAAATAATCCTCAAAATTGATCATTCTGTCTTCAATTGGCGGCGACAAATTATCTTCTAATAAATCGAGAAGTTTCTGTAATTCTTCATTTTCAAGTAGGGCTGCACTTTTTCGGGTGAGAAATGCTGAAAAGGAAGAACTTTAATAATCAATCTAAGATAAAATGCTGTATGTTAAAGACAGTATCTTTGAACAACATTGATAATAAAAATTGGTGGCTAAATGCTAATAACATATTATGGAAACTATGTATGGAATATGGATTATTACTGTACTGCAAGTTGTCAAAACAGATCATCGCACCTGCTCTTGATTCTTCTCGAAGTTTCTGGAGAATAAGGTCCTGTTCAGGCGGCAGGGGCGTGTAGAAACATGGAATTGAAGAATAGGACGGGTCTCTCTTTCTGCCTCCACCCCATTCTAAATAGTACCTGCAAATATACATTCAAAATCACGTGTTACATATTGTATTAACAATAGGATCTTAAGTTTTATATCGTCCAAATCGAGATACTCAATAGTGTTTCTTACTCTTCGAACATTTTGCGCTCCTCCGATGAATCTTTGGGCCCGCTGTTTTCTTGAGCCTTAGCGGCATTATATTGTCTCAACTTCTCGACCCATGTAGACATACCTAGACACGCAAAACCTTATGTCATAGCGTATTGTTTAAGGACTAATCACTAATGGGGACGAAAGGAGATGGAAAAGTAGAGTTTGGGTAAAAATAGCCGTTATTTTGACTGATAACGAGCAATACATTATGCGCGCGGCAAATTAAGCGCCAAATAAAAAAGCTCCTGTAGCAATAATGGATTCGCGTGTTACAGAAAAGTCATTCTGAAAGCTTAAAGTTGAAGTAAAACCATGGCAGTCCTAGCAAAATAAATAACGTATACATTAAATTACAGATCTTTAATCATATAAACATCTTATTTACATCTGAATCTGATTACAGGGACAAAATAAACTTTGTAGCCAGCGACTAGGCCAGCTAGTCCTCAGCAGAAGGTGTAGGTAGTAGTACATGGTAATAATAATACTGGATTTATAATTTGTATCAAGGTAGAAAATCAAACTCTTTTTTGAGTGGAAGGGTAAGTCTGAGTTGTTCTTTATCAGTAATCCACTGAGCTGCCCCCTGATTACTGACAACTGGTTTAGGCAAGTGCAGCCGTAGAGCATACTCCGAAGTCCAGCAGTCTACTCTTTCGTCAGTTACGTTAAGGTCAATGTCTGAAGATTTAGTCTTGGGTAGGGATATCGTGATAATCAGTTCATCATTACTCCCTGGATGTTTACCGCTCATTCCTGAAAGTTTGAGTGTCTATTAAGGCCATTGTTACTGGAACTCAAATAACAGGATACTATCTACCAAGAAAGAAACCTCTGGAACTTACAGAGAAGGTGCAGGTGACTAAATAATGTCGGTATGTAAGTGACTTACCCAAGAACATATCTTCAGTTCCGATGTTCTGTTTAAAACAAACATCGTACTCAGGTTGTGGTCTGGTCTCCTCGTGATCTGTAGAAACTCCCTCAGGTACAAATTCAGCGTCCCAAATATCCTTCCCAGCTGGTGCTTTCTTCACGGTGCTTGGCGTGACCTGCATGGTTTTTCGGAGTTAGAATTACAGTGAGCAGGATGGTATAGAATTATCGCAGATTAATGGTTGTGTTTAGTCTATATATGGAAAGTTAGTCTTGACATTTGTTTATCTTCCCGTTTACTGTAGGATAATCTTTTAGCCAGCACTGTAAGTATACAGTATAGTACTTAAACATCTTTAACTACTTACATCAGGAATTTTAGATTTAGGCTTCCGATTTCCTATATCAGCTGGAGTGTACTTCACACAGTCAGTGTCACTGTCACTGTCCCCTTCCTCCTTGGGGTTCAGCATCTGCGCCAGCGCGGAGATATCTGTCATTGCCATGATAGGGACTATTCTTGTTGCTAGCTTAACTAGCAACTGCTATAATACATTGTTTAGTTAGTTATATAGTGTTGCTGCTAGCTTAACTAGCTACTGCTATAATACATTGTTTAGTTAGTTACATAGTGTTGTCGCTACCTTAACTAGCTACTGCTATAATACATTGTTTAGTTAGTTATATAGTGTTGTTGCTAGCTTAACTAGCTACTGCTATAATACATTGTTTAGTTAGTTATATAGTGTTGTTGCTAGCTTAACTAGCTACTGCTATAATACATTGTTTAGTTAGTTATATAGTGTTGTTGCTAGCTTAACTAGCTACTGCTATAATACATTGTTTAGTTAGTTATATAGTGTTGTTGCTAGCTTAACTAGCTACTGCTTTAATACAGTGTTTAGTTAGTTATATAGTGTTGGGTACACATGTCTTATATTAACGCAAGCTATATTGTGTACCTGCACTTTGTACAGAAATTCTTGATAGAAATGGGCTTATTTTCAATAATTATGTTTGATGTCTTACGTTGTTCTGCAGGGTTGACTATCAGTCATGACTATCTCATTGTTGTCATTAGTTGGAGCAAATCAGACAAGACTTGATCTGAGCAAAATACATTAAAATGAGCAATAAGAACGCCATGTATAATATATACACAATTATCAAGATGGAAATAGAGTTTGATGTTGGGGGAAGTTCACCAGAACTGGCAAATAAAAGCAGCTTTAATCTCTGCTGACAATTAATTTCATATTAAACGAAAATAAAGCTTTCATTGGACATCGCAATGGTCTGGCAATACACGCATATCATAATATCACAAAGCACTGTAAAAAGGTCCCAGTTGTTCATCTTAGCCCTTCAGAAAAAGTCTACATATCAGGATCAAGTAACCAAAATCAAAGATGATTAAACCAACTACATAATATCAGAACACAAGTCATGAAGAGCTCTACATATGAAGCAAGGTGACAATTAATATAATAAAAATATTTGGGAAATATTGAACACTTTATTTAAATTGTTTTGGTATGCAGACAGCACAGGAAACACAGACGACGTTTCAGAATCTGGCAAAGTTTCAGAAGTTTTCGAAACTGCCAAAGTTCAGGAAGTTTCTAAGAGCTGGTAAAGTACTCGTGAAGAAGTGCTTCCTCAGCAGAGATACGGTGCGAAGGATTCGACTTGAGGTGTTTCAGCAATAGATCCAAACCCTGTGGGAAAAGCTAATGGTATGAGTTGTTTTACAATGCAAAATTTTGATTGGTGTCTCTTACATCACTTAAGAAAATCATAAGAAATAAAAGATAAAAGTTAAGGGGTCGATTACTTACAGTGGTGTTTAGAGAAGGTACAACATTGGCTATAGGTTTAGGAGGAAATCCCGAGATGTTGCTGTACCTAGGTAGTCTAGTGATTCCTGGCCAACTATCTTCTGTGGGGCTGCCTACTAGCTGGAATATCTTCAGTAACTGATCCTCTTCGTCAATACCTGAATTGTAAGGTAGTTAGAAGTTCTACTAAACTTATCGAGATCAGAGATTTGCAATTTCGTAACTTCATTCAAACAACAATACACGGACTAAAGTGTTTGAATAAAAAAACCTGGCAGTAGAGGTTCGCATGTGGCCATTTCCGCGAAGATACAACCAGCACTCCAAATATCAATACTGGTTGTGTAACGCTTGTTGCCTAGCAACACGTCCGGAGGCCGGTACCACAATGTTACTACCTGTAAAATCACAATGTTTCTACCTGATATAGGTAAAGTTGTATTTGTGTGGTCTACCAGTGACATCACTCATATTATAAATGCACAATAGTTCACCTCCATTCTTAAAAGCTACGGCCGTTAACTCACTCTTTACTGAATGTGACAATTATTAAGTACAGCTTGCCTCATTGGAGTAACTTTGCAGGGGCACGTTGAAGACCCGAGCAAGTCCGAAGTCTGCAAGTTTGAGTTCTCCGTTGGCGTTCAGAAGGAGATTCTGTGGCTTTAGATCGCGATGTAGAATGTTCTGTGCATGGCAGAATGCCAGCCCCTTAAGTAACTGGGAAGAAGATTTTTGTTTAGTTAGTGAGGAACGTACACACCACACATAAGTTGTATTTAGTAATAAGTAAAAGTAGTAAAGTACATTAAGAATAGAGAAAGGCGCTGCACAAGGTAGGATAATTTAAAAAAATGATATCCACGGGTAAGTAAATTTTATAAGCTAATTACCTGATACATAAACTTTTTGACTTTAGTAGGATTAACTCCAGTGTTCTTGTGAGATTCCAGATAGTGAAACAAGTCCTGATCTACATACTCAAACACCTGGGAAAGGGAAGTTATCCGCACGAGGTTAAATGTCTACCTCCACTACATACACTATAACATACATAACATACACTACATGTTACGACGCTACGCTGATGTTGTGATACTTAAAGCTATGCAGATAGAGCAATGGATATTGCTTGAAGAATATTTTGTTTTGCGTCACAGATTAACATAAGCCAATTCTTTGTCCACACAGTATAAGATCACGGCGGGACTTAAGCTCCATTACACAAAATAACTGTCAATGTTGCTCTAAGCTAGCTATACGCGTAGAGTGTAGACATGACGGGGCACTATTAACGTTTCTTACTAGAGTTAGTCTACGATCGCTGTGCAGCACGTCTTGTAGTCGCACTATGTTCTGGTGTTTCAACTCCTTCATCAAACAAATCTCTCTGAGTGCTGAGCTGGGTATACCTGGGAGATGTTAAGTGTTGCACATTGGCAGTGTACTATTCGATACTTAGTGGCTCTGGACGGTGAAGTAAATGATTGGTCATTATGGAAATAGTAACAACTAGTATCAACTAATATCTCTCGTAACTAGTAGTAACGAAAAATAACTTCTAACTATTAGAGACATCTCCTAACCTTCATCTTCAGTGTCAAGTCTGTAACGCTTCAGCGCGACTATCTCCTGTGTTTGTCGGTTTTTAGCTTTAAACACTGTTCCGTATGTCCCCTCTCCAATCTTCTCCAACTTCTCGTACTTGTTCATAGGGTTCATGGCGTCCTGTCTTCCCTGTGGCGCAATGCGCGCTTGTCTTAAGACCAGCGGGGCGTGCTTACAATTGAGCCTGCCCAGCAAACCATTAGATGGTGGACATGATTCGCTGAGGCTAGGAGACAAGTTATAAGGAGGTTGTATATATATATTTTCGTCTGCAATCAGACTTTCTTAAATCATACTTTGAATAATCTGTGTGGGATCTGTGTATGTGGAACCAAAAGTTTTAAACAATCAAACTGCTGCTGAAAAATGACGGCCAAGTTTTCAGAAAAGGAAATAAAACAATTCGAAAATTTACAACATAAAATTTGCTTAAAATTTGATGGACACGGAACTTGAAATGGGAGGATATATGTGTTAAAGAATTCTCATAGAGTTTGTCAAATTTATTGCACTTGAATAAAGTTATCAAGAAATGTAATACCTACCTACATCAGGCTATTTATAAATTTCAATAAATAAAATAATTTCCGATTTAATGACAAGTTCAATTCTAAACCATGAGATGTTCAAATGTTCATGCAACAATGAAATTTACTCAAATAGAAAATGAGTAAGCCATTACAATTTCATCGTGTCAGTGAAGTTAAAAGTTTCTTTCAAAGATGTTCCTGTTTTAGCAGGAGCATTGTCCTGACAAACTCCACGTGATAATATTGACTTGTAAGTTCACTGCATTGCGTGGCAGTCTCTAGCTCCAGTATCTTCACACTTGAGACACACGTCAAACAAATTTACTGCACAAGACAGTGGTCACATACACACTTTGTTTATTAAGACAAAATAAACTAATTTAAACAAAGTTAAATATTACATGGTTACAAAAAATATTAGGGAAAAAACAAACCAACAACAAAACAAAGGTGCAGGTGCAATGAGATCCCAATTCAGTTATTGATCAGATAGATGGAACGTTGATGAGTGCTTAGTTTGAACTGATCAAGACATGTAAACTGGGCAAAGTCTAGGGATTCAAGTGACAGAAGTCGGCATCATTGCACAGTTCACCCATATTTCGGGATAGTGCACAAATATTACGCTAGAGCATCAACACTTAACAGTCGTCAGTCAGGTGCAGACTTATAGAAGTATCACATTGAAATTGGTATTGGCAGAGATGAACTCGAACAGAATGTTTCCCTAACCATGGAACAGGTCAATGGTGCACAGCGGCTAAAGGGAGAAGTCAGAGTTAAAACTTTCGAACAAAACTTTCCAAATTCATAATCCCGTCTCACAGACCAGGCATGTCTCTCAGACTACTTAACACTCGCTGAGCCTCGTTCAATGCAGTGAGCATCTTGGTCGCACGTTCACGTTTCTTCGTCACGAGCTCACTTTCTTGAAGCAGCTCATCAAACTTCTCCTCAACATAAAGCTCACTAATCAGGGTACTTGAGAGAGACTTAGTCAGGAAGGTCACCATGAAAAACATGATGGTCTTGGGTATGGAGTCTTGGAGCTGCTTACGGATAATAGTGAAATATTGAATTATCAGCTGCTCAATCATCTGCACCTCTTCTCGTTCACGCTTTGTCAACTTGTGATCTATCTCTTTCCCCGATTCAGTGCGCTCTGAAATGAATTAAATTTTTGAGAGCAAATGGTAGGTATAAAACGTATACCAAACACAGTCAATGGATGTAAAAATTTTAAGATTTTTGAACTAACAAAAGTAAATATTCTTTCAGTAATGAGTATCAGCTTTTTTAAATACCTGCCTAAAATCAGTAGGCCGTTAAAACTTGATATCATCTATTACTTATAACAGTTTCTTTAATATTTTTACATCTAAACAAACCCTCTAGTCTTACAAACCTCTCTGATCACAGATGCTAATTCTTGATGTCATGCTAGACACTGAAGCTGCATCATGTGGCTCCGAGTTGTTCTTGAACCTGTCAGACATTGTTCTATACCGGTACATGAAATCAGGGTGGTTCGTGTTGATGTATCCTTGTTCGATGTTGAGAAGATTTTCTACCATCTGTCGTGTTGGAGTAAGCCGCTCACTCAGTAGGTTGATACCAGACGTCATGGTGGCTGACTTCAGGTTATCAAATCTCTCGAAGTGTCTGGAACATGTTACTGAGATGGTGTTTGCAAGCTCATCATACGACAAGTCAACAACCCTTAGACAGAGGTCTCTTAATAGTCCAATCTGTCGTTTTACTAACATCTCAAAAGCTATTTCTGGTACAAAAAGTGATGGCCTGGTCCCCATAGAGTTCCTCACAGCATGTCTGACATCAGAGAGAGTCAGGCCGGACATCGGATCAAACTCTTCCAATGCTTTACCAAAAGTGTCTTGGAATATGTAAAACAACTTGGCTCCACCTGAAATCTCAGTGGTTTGAATGTTGGTGGAGTTACCGTTGATAACACACCTAAATTCCTCGCAGAAAGTATTGATAAGATCTAAAATGGCTGGACCTTTCTTATCAATTGTTTTACCCAAATCGTTGATTGTAGCTTCTTGAACCCCTCTCAAGTGAGACACTCGGCTCCTTAGTCCAGGCAGACACTTCTTGACATGACCCATTAGTATAACACTAAGTCTACCAGACAGGTATGGAGTACCCATCTTTATCGCAATGTTAGGGTGGTTCTTTGCAAAGTACTTCTCTTCATGGTCAAGAGCTTCTTTAATCGTTTTGCCCTCCTCTATGTCAATTTGCGATCTATTCACAACACCAACAAGCCCAAGTTTAACTGGTAAGGTTATTCCTTTTAACAAGTTCATTGTCTCAGCTCCTCGTTCCATAAGATCTACTTTTGTGATTACAGCTATCGTTCGTTCTCCAAATGGATCAGCTTTCCTAGCAACTTTGATAGCATCAGATGTGGCAATATCCTGGTTTCCTGGAGTGATAGCCAGGATAATCGCATTTTCATTTTCAACAAAGCTCAAAACTAAATGTTCGATCTGAGCTTCTATATCCTCAGGCTGTCCTCCAACAGGCACTTTGGTGAGCCCTGGTAAATCAATCAAAGTTAGATTTGGCGTGGAATTACTGTAAATCTTGAGATGAATGGGGACAGCTGAGATACCTTTAGTGTTTCCAGCCACTCTCTCTGTGTCAATAGTTATCTCCTGCTTCACCAGCTCAAAATCAGTAAATATTTCCCCCTTTCTATGAAGGAACTCGGCCCAAATCATGTGTTCAACTCCATTAGAACTACACTGCTCGTCAGTGTTGACAAGTTGCAATATTAGAGGACGGCGTGTAACAATCCCCATGCCTCGTGGCAGGAAATCTCGGCCGACAATATTTTCAAGAACTGAGGACTTTCCTGCTGACTGGGATCCGACTACAACAATCTGAGGTAAGTTCATAGAGTCAGCAGAGACACCCACTGTCGTAAAAACGTCTTGGAGCCGGTTCATAGTTTCCAGCAAAGAGGTAAGAGAAGCAACCATGATGCTTTCTTTATCTTACCTAAGTTAAGTATGGTGAGATATTGTATGGGGTTTTTTACCTTTTTAGTTAATAGAGAATTTTAACATAACATAATAATTTGGATGTCTTTTGCCACAATTAAGTAAAGAAACCGCATAAAATTGATCCACTTCTGCGAAATGACGGTTAAAAATTATTTATGATAATTTAAAGAAATCAAAAATCAAGTTTTTTGCCATATAAACAATGGTGTTTTTGGTATATATACATATAAATACTTCTACAAACTTTACAATCTGAAAACGTCTTAATGTGAAAAGTGTAAAGACTTACTGAACCATTTAATATAAAAAACCATTCCCAGTACAGTAGAAAAACAATGTAGGTTCTATCTTGACTGTTTAAATATTAAAAACAGATTCATCTTATACCTATTTACAGTATTGAGGTTGGTGTTCAAACAGTGACAAAATTCATTACGCAATATGACATAAGGAGCATTGATAATATTGATATGATAATTACAAACATTTAACTACTCAAAATTAGAGCGAGCTTCTGTTTTCTATTCTTATTTTCTTTGTCTTGATCAATGACATTATTTTCGTTCTTTCTTCTTTCGGATAAGCATTCCTTGGTAAAGCAAACCAATTCGTTTCTGAACAGTTTTTGAAGCTCTGATGAGTTTTCCATTTTTATTGCATTTTTTAGTAATTCAATCACCCTCTCCATATTTGGTACAAGCAAATCAAATTTTTTGAAGAAAGCCGTCAAATTCTCATTGGTATGTTCATTTTGTAACAGATTATAAGCACCAATAACATTTAAAATGGGTTCTGATAGAAGAGGTGTCAGTGAATTTGCCTCAAAATCAGCGAACATTTTTTTCAAGCCACTAAGAATATCTAGGACAAACTTAGTATGCAATTCTAATCTTTGATGACATCTCTGAAGCTCTTTGTCCATCATGATATTCTTTTGTTTGTAAAGCTTGGCATGATGATTAGCTATTTGCCAAATCAATGGAATAACTTCGAAAACTTCTTTCTTTCTTGTATGTTTTCTAAGATAATCTATAACTGATTCAAGAGTGACTTCCTCGACTAATTTTCGTTTCTTGTTTTCTAACTGGGGTTGAAGAAGAGACAAAAAAGTGACCTCGTAACAACATTCCTGTAACTGCTTAATAAGATCTTTATAATTACTTTCCAGTGCTTGATTGGTTGTTGCAAAGTCCCTGATAATTTTGCCATCTAAAGATTCAGATTCGAATGATAACTGGGCTTTTTCTGATACGACACAGCTAAACTTCTCCATTGAAACAACCAACTCTGTCAACTTGTGCTCAAGGTTACTCTGAAATATAGGAAAAATGAAGTATTGCATTGTAATTTCTGTTCTAAGGTAGAACGACGAAACTCCAGCTTAAGCTATAAGCATTAACAAAAATATATCAAGCGAGGCTGCAATAAGCAATTAAATACTTAAATAGCTTAGATTAGATGCGATAGATAAATAAGTCACCCCAATTAACTTTGATTATAAACCCCCAAGTATTCAATTCTTCTTTAAAAATATATCTATATATACGATATTTGAAATGTAATTTCTGGATGAGGATCAATCATAATCACAACAAACAAAGGAACAGGATTTTGAGCTCCTTGGGTCAACTAAGCCTAGGTTGTTATATCAATGTATGTAAGTTATAGTTGGCAAGCGTCCTACTTTGGGATTGCCTGTGGAAGGCAACACCTGAAACTAATTCTTCTACAGACGCACTCAAGTGTGCCTGGGGATAAGTAGGTTCCTGGTCGACCAAAGAAGATTGCATAGCCAAATGCCCTTAATGTACACAGGACAAAAAGATAATACATACACATGTTCCAATCACTTCATTGGTATTAACTGGAGGTCTTTTATTTATTTCAAAAACCATGACTTTCTACACAATAACTTTAACCAATGGAATTAAAGTGAAGACATACCATTTGTTTCACATTGTATCTAAAAATATCTTTTGGAGAAGATGTGGAATCGCTGAACTTGTTTTGTATAGCCTGTTTTTCTAGCACACTCTGAAATAGAAACATTGATTTTGCTATTATTTAAACAGTATCAGTAACACAAGCAATTTATTGATATATAAATATCAAATTTTAGACAGCAATACATAACAGGATAAAGAAATGGTGCTGAGCACCATAGTGCTTCTGAGCTGTGACAAATCAGCTTTTGAAGCAACAGAAAAGTGAAACATAAATATCTATAATAAAGAAATAATAAATGCTTTAATTATCAAACAGCTTTATTAGAAAAAAATAATCTTTGTCCATCTATAGATTTTAAACCTCGAAATTTTCACTTTGACAATTGAACCTATTTCCAATTCCTCTGATGGTCTTCAAAGTTGTCTCCAAATCATTTCTCTTTATTACTACAGAATCTTTATTGCAGCTTGGTTGCATTAGCCAGTTTTCCATCTCTTTGGCTGTGTTCTCGATAGTTGTATAAGCATTCTTCAAAGAAACCTGCCTGGTGCAATGTTGAGAATCAGCTACAAAAGAAACAGTAACAAATAACCATCTAAAAGTTTTCCTCCACAGTAGACTCAACGTTTATTTTATTACCTCTGATTAAGTTGCAATGTCATGTTATGGCATTGTCTTTCCAGCATGAATATTTGACTTTTCAAGAGCATTGATCTCCTTGGATCATTACTTTCTTTAGGCGCTTCCGTCAACAACTGGTCATACAGATTTCTGGAAAATGATGTTTGATGAGGAAATGATAGAGAAATTGATAGATCACTAACCGGCTATAACGCGGCTACTAACTGGCTTTAAGCCAGCTAATAGCTGGCTACACTTTTGATGTAAGATATTGACTCAATATCATGGCAATGAACAATAGTCAGAAGCCGGCTATAAAAAATTTTAAGAAAACAGCTATTAGCTGGTTATAAGCCAGCTTTAAGCCCTATTGGTATGAAAAGTGGTTATTAGCCGGCTATAAGATAACCTGCTAACCCTAACCCCTATATTTTCTATGGCTCAGGTTAGCAGTTCGATTCCCAGCTGCGGCACTGGCCATGGGGTGATCATTGTTGATGCTCAGCTAAGGATTCCATTGGATCTATGCAGCCCAACAGTCCACTCAGCCAAATGCTCGAGAAATCGGGTGTAAGGGTTAAATGAGTAGCTGCCCATTGCAGGGAAGTCTCCAGCGATAAAAGTATGGTACACACTACCTTAACCGTCACTGTATTATTGTACATTCGGCCTCCTGTAATTGGACGTTACACTTGTGTAATATGTGGCTGTAGGAGTGTCCGAATTAAAATAAGTATAAGATAAAAATATTAAAATTGTATTGCTTATAGCTGGTCGGTGATCTACCAAATAGTCAAATGATAATATTAAGGTTCAAATTAGTGAATTGCCTTGGACAAAGATTCTGCTTCCATCCAAAGAGAATGCACCAAATAATTGTCAAGCTAATGCCATTAAAAATGAAAGTTAATTGTTTTTACCTCAGTGAATTCAATTCTTTGATTAATGATTCATTAGATTTTGTAAGCATTTCTATTTCAGAATTCCTTTCTTTAGTCATGATCCTGATTGCTAAAATAGAAGTATGAAAAGAATTATCGTATCTCATGAAAACCGGGCATTTTAACTGGTGTGAAATGTGAATACAACTTCACAAAGTTCCGTTCTGACAACCGACAAAGTAGTAATTTATTATGATTATGCCTTGGTTTAGTGTTTGCTTCCGTTTCCCGATCTCCCTAAGTGCAGTAGAAATACAACAGGGGGGAAGAAAATGAAAAATGTTTTCATCCTTCAGCAGCCTCTACTCTCAGCTTGGGCCTGGAGTATCGAAGGACCTGCTCATGCATTGAATCATGACAAGGAGTTTAAGTAATAATTTGGGCCTCTAACTTAAGCCGTAGTGAAGTACCATATTAAGAATTTTTAGAATCTATTGAATTTTCTTTGGCTGCTGGTGGTGACAATCAAAGCTGATTATCTCTTGCACTGCTAGCACTTGGTTCTTGCCGTTGTGCTCGTGGGGGGTGCCCACTCTTCGAGGTCGAGCCCAATTGAATATTCATATCTGAGATTGCGAGTTACTGAAACTTTGATTTGATATTTAATTTGTAAATTAGTATCACGGTCTTGCGCACGCTGAGACCAATGCTTTGCATGCCTTATAGGTAACTATAGGAGCAGCGGCGTAATGATGGCCTGGTAGCCCTGGCTACGCAGGGGGGATTGTTATGAGTTGGCATTAGTTTTTATTACGATTAACAACAAGTTTTTGCGGAGTCCTGCATATAAGTCACAACGAAACAAGATATATATGATTCGTTTTCGATGTTCCCTCTTCCTCATGTGGTGCCAAGGCCTTTGAACCTGCAAATGCTGTTTTTCAAAAGTTTCTGCTTCTTAAAATGGTGTCAAGGATATTTACAGCATGGCCAGGCTCCGTCTGTGTTTGAATTTCGATGGTTTAAGCAGAAGAATCAAGGAGGAAAGAGGGAAACAGTTGGACTCTGGGTCAAGGTAGGACTGGTGACTGAGTAAGGTCGAGGAAGAGGGGAAAATATCAAAGAAGATAGGTAGAGAGGACAGATGATGGGAAAGTAACCATGAACAAGAAGTCTTGAGATATTGGGAGCAATAAGAAAGGTTACACGCCTAAAACCAAAGCCCTTATGCATGTGAACCATAAAACCATTTTGACGAGATTATATCCGTCTACCGTTCTAAAGAAACGATAGCTTTAGCAGCGTGAGTCGGGTATCACCGCGACAAAAACCCTTTTATTACATTCCCTTTATACAATTTTAACGGCCATTGCGCGGCTCTCTATACAAAGACTGAGGTCCCCAGGCAACAAAAACTGAGGTCCTCAGGCAGATTTTACAACAGTTCACATCGCACTTGATTTGCTATAAACCAGAATAGCCCGGACGTGCTTTGCTAAACCAGTATAGCCCGTACGTGCTTACTGCACGTACATACCTCAACATACTAAGCCATTATTTCAATCCAACAAAGTTCTCTCAGTGCAAAATCTTTACACTTACCACTGTTTCATGGAAACCTATAAGATCCTTAAGTTTAGGCAACCTATGTCCCTTTACGACAAATATAGGATTTTAGAACGAAGACCAACTCTGCTGATAGCTGGATTCCCTTCCTTAAAATTTATAGACAGAACTACTTCTATTTGGAACAACGTAACCCCAAAATCTAGATTAAATGACCTTTCACCAAAAGTAAGTAGCATAAAGAATAATATTAAAAAGGCACTCATCATGAATCAACATGAAGGGTTGCATTTAGAATGGACATCTTGTAACTTCGATGCATCAAAAGTTAGTTCCACAACGGTTTGACAAACTTTCTGCTGCATGTCCTCCTGAAATTTCAGTTAATTAGGGTAATTTGGTACTTGACTGCTCAAGTGAGAAGTGTGAGAATGAATGTGAGATAAGTTTTATTTCAGATTTATTTAAATTGTTTGAGAATTTTATAATTATTTATTTACTAACTAATCAATAAAGAATAAGATTGATATGAATTCCATTTAATTCTTGTATCTATATGAATTTACCCTAAATTGTGAATATTTGAATACAAAATTAGTGTTCACCTTAATGAAATCCAAAACTAACTATATTTACACCATGAATAACGAAAAGAAAAAGAATAAAGAGCTCTATAAAAATATAAAAATTATATGCAAAACCGAATTAAAGAGGGTTCATCTAATGTAGAAGTCTATCAGATTTAGGTCAAGCTCCGAAATCTTGACTTTTCTGGTTTTTCTGAACCGTCTGACTGCCATCAGTGTTGTTTTGAGGAGCTCAAATCTTAATTTTCTCCTAAGGTATCCCATGATGTTAGGGTAAGATTGATTAAGCTTTGCAGAGAGCTTTTGTGCCAGCTTCTTTACACCATGAATAACTACAAGTATTGTTCTTTAGGTGGAGATCAACTGCACAATCAATTTCTATG
>JH153139.1:110230-125170 GCA_000226015.1 Mnemiopsis leidyi
AACTAAAGAAAACTACCAAGTCGAAATAGAAACATCAAACATACATATTAAGTGACGGTCTATAAAAGATGTAGAAATTTCATAAATCAGTTTTCATAGCGCATAAGGGAGAGTTTTTGGATGTACTTAGCGGTTTCGATGACATGGTCCTCGCTGAACAGGTCTTTGTAGTCTCTTTTCGTTAAGAGCTCGCGGTAGACTAAACTAAGTTCACTTCTCAGTTCACCATATCTCGGACAGTCTCTTATGAAGTGTTCTTCGTCTTCTATAATGAGATTGACCGTGGGTAGGTTTGCGAGTAGTTGTAGCAGTTCTTTGTCCTCCGTGCTGCAGAAGTTACAAGCTCGGTGATGTTGGCTTTCGTATCTTAAGCCATACCTTCCCGTTTCGTTGTTCAAGAAGTGGGAGCTGCTACGGAGCCAAGCGATAAATTTCGCCTTTTTGTGTTTTTGTAGGTGAAGGTAGGGTTCGAAGCCATGCTCTTTTTTGATGGCGTTGTAGAATATGAGCTTACGAGACTGCTCTCTGGCTTGGTTCCATTCACCTTTGAACCATTCCTCTGCCCTTTTTTTGACGAGCGTAGAGTTAGGCAAAGCGGACTTGGAGCTCCGTTGGCTACGTGCCAATGCTTCAGGATCAAATCGGTGATAAAGCATCTGAGTTGTCCTATACCATTCTAGTCCCATGCTTCTCTGCTCGGCAAAGGCATGTCTGACTATTTGGGCTGAGTTTGCATCATCAAGTTGAGTAAGCCTGTTGTGAAAGTCTATCAGCAGCTTTATCATCTGCACTCCGATTGGGCATCTCCCACAGTCCCCCCATATAGGTATGTTTGTTGTATTTTTTCTTACACCCATTGTCCATTTCATAAGAGATAAGTGTAGATTCTCCATTGGATCCTGCGAGATTGCCTTCAGGACTTCCCTGGCGTTCTTAGTGTTATCTGGTGAGATGCATTTAAGTAGTTCTGTTCTTGTGAGCCATACTTGGCAGCCGTAGGACACAACCGGAAGTATCAGCGAGTCGAAAAGCTTAAAGACTGCTGCTTTGGCAATCGAGGAGAGATCGATTGTATTCTTTAAGGAAAAGTAGGCTCGCAGACCCTTTTTTCGGAGCTGCGTTTGGTTTGCTTTCAAACTTCCACTAATTGTGAAGCATGTTCCGAGATAACAGTACTCACGTACTGACGGTATTGGCGTGCATCCGTACTGCAGCTGTGTGCTCTCAAGGAGTTTCCTGCCCGTGAAGTTGAATACGAGTACTGCTGTCTTCTTGATATTTACCTTTAATCCCCATTCAGCACAGAATGTGTACAGCTCATCAATCATTAATTGGAGGCTGTCTTTGGTCAGAGCTAGCAGGACGAGGTCGTCCGCCCACAATAAGTGTGTGATTCTCACGTTGTTAAGGAGGGGATTTTCTGTCCCTTGCAGACAGTTAAGTCTCTTAGAGAGTTCATGAATGTAGCATTTGAACAGTTCGGGGCTGAGTGGGTGCCCTTGTTCCGTTCCCGCCTTAATGTCGAAGCACTCCGATAACTTTTTGACCATCTTTAATTTTGCTGAGGAATTGGTGTACATATGTCTCAGACATCCGAAAAATCTTCCTTGTACACCTAGTTGACCAAGTTTGTATAACAGAGCTTCCCTGGAGACTGTATCGAAGGCTTTTTGGAAATCCACGAAGCAGCTGTAGAGTCTCTTCCTTTGTCTTTTCACATATTTCTCGATGCACGTATTTAGGGAGAAAATATGATCAGATGTTTGTGCACCCTTGCAAAACCCTCGTTGATTGGGTGTATCCGGGCAGTAGATGGACCTGAACTCAAGGAGTCGGTTGAGAAGTATGGTTGAGAAGAGTTTCCCGATGTTGCTCCCTACAGCAATTGCCCTATAGTTATCTGGGTCATGTGGACACCCTTTTTTATGGAGTGGAGTGATCAACGTTGTGTTCCATGGATAGACTTCAAATCTAAGACATTCATTGAACAGTTTAGTTAACGCCAGAAGAGCGTCTTCTTTGCAGTTTTTGAGGAACTCGTTGAGGATCATATCTTCCCCCGCGGCTTTACCGTTTTTTAGGTTTTTGACGCCGTCGCTGACTTCATCTGGCTTAACATCTTTGTTCAAGATCTCTTGTAGAAGCATGAGCATATTATTGATGTTATGGCTTTGATGCTGTTCGTTGTTGTTTTTACGGTAGTCTGTAGATAGCTGACGCTTTCCGTAAAGTGAGCTGAAGAATATGTAAAACGTCTCAATATCATAGAGATCTAAATTCGGTTCTGCTTTTGTAGCCTCTTTAAGCCTTTTAAAGTCTTTCCAGGAGATGTTGTTGTCTTGTAGGATTTCACAGTTGATCTCCTTAAAATAAAGGTATTTTTTCCGTTTGATATGTGCCTTGTATTCCTTCTTCTTAGTATAGTATATAAAACGTAGGGGGGCGTTCGTCGGATCTTTGCCATATTTCTTGGCAAGGGTTCCCAGTTCTCGTTTTAGCAGTATACAACTTGCGTCAAACCATCTGTTCTTAGGTTTAATTCTTTTCTTCGTTTTCTGCTTTGGGTTGCTTGAGCTGCAACTTTTTTCTCCTAGCTCGACGAGTGTATTTGTTAAACTGGCATTTAGTTTGATCACGTCATCAAGTGTGTGACATTCATGCTGCAGCGCATCCAGTATTTTATTTTGAAAATACTCTTCGTCCTGGGTGTTTTGAAATGTTTGAGCTGATGCTTCACTGCTCCATTTTGTCGGCTTAGGTGGCTCTAGGAGCTTTGATGCGTATATCTCGTCTTTGATTTGTCGACATCTAAGATTTAGGGCACACAGCAAGGGACAGTGATCTGAGAATTGGGTTAAACTCATAACGCTGAACCTATTAATGTCCTCCAATAGTTCGGGAGAGGTAGCTATGTAGTCAACCACACTAGCGCCATTGTATTGGAATGATGTGAATTCTCCACAGGCGTCGCCAATAGTTGAGCCATTGAGAAGGGTGAGGTTGCAACTGCCCAGCATATCCAAAAGCTTGTTTCCACGTTCATTCTTTATTTTGTCTTTGCTGGTACGAATGGTAGAATCCATGGGACCAGATTCTTGCAGGTCATGGTTTGTGAAGTTCTGGCTAACCTTGTACACGCAATATCCAGAGTTGAGGTTGCCTGTTCTTGCATTAAGGTCTCCTGCTAACATTATACTCTTATTATTGAGCCCGGCTGCAAAATCGATTAGCTGATCGATGACATCGGTGTTTGCACCCGCAGCTGTTTGTTTGATTTTGTAGGATGAGTTGGGTGGCGAGTCATACACATTTATCAGGATCAGGTCTTTGTTGAGTTGGGTTATGGAGGTTGGGATTTTTATAGCCAGTATGTCCTCACAATCGCATAGCACCCTTCGAACTTTATCACTGATTGATCGATGAACTCCGATACATAGACCACCCGACCTTGATTTAGAGCGGAGTTTGTTGAAGCAAAGATATTCCGGTAATTGGACTTCTGCTTTAGTTTCCTGAAGACAAAATATGAGCCCACTTTTGAGGACTTGTTGAAATTCGTTTATAGAGGTTTTGATGCCGAGGGACTGATCTGTAATGTCATGGACATTCCAGGAGAGTATAGGTATTTCTTCTATAATATGTCTGTTACTCATATCGAGTGTTGTTACTTGTGCTCTCTCTTTTGTGATTTTGGCGTAGAGGCGTGTGTCCTAGCGAACGCTGCAGACAATCCTTTATCTTTATCCACATCTTTTTCTTACCATGTTCGCTCAGGTTAACTGTTGCACCTTTGGACCCCATCGCTCTATTGATGAAGCCTCCTACGGCATCATTGTTACTGGTGAAGATTCTGTTCCAATATTTGGGCTGGCTTCGCACCTGGGAAATGAAGTCCGAGACACATCTGTTGATTTGCTTGAGTTTACTATTTGTTTCCGGGTATCCCAGGACTGGTATCATTAGCGACATGCAAATTTTTACCTCTGATGTTTCCAGTAGCTTATATATCAGTTGCTTGTACATGTCCACAATTGTATCTCCTTTAGTTTTGTTGATCAAGTCACCGAAGCCAACATGCAGATATATTATCTCTGGTGACAAGGCTTTTACTTTGGAGGCTAGTGTGCCTTTGCTGAGAATGTCATTCAAGGAGTAGAACTGTACGTTTGTTACATCGAACCACTTGGAGAACTTTCCTGAGTCAAAGTCTTTCAGAAATGGGTCATGAACAATCATACACTTGTGTGTTCTGTATCTGCTGATATTGAGAGTCGAGGAGTCTTCTATGTTCTCACGCTGTTTGCGTTCAGAGAGTTGCACTCCTTCTTCCGCGCTTTCCCTGCTGGAATTTGATTTTTCTTTTGATAATAATGTTTTAGTTTTACCAGTCTGTGATACAGCATGATCGGGTGTGTTGTTCTCAGTAACACGTGATTTCATTCCCTGTGTCATAGTGTATTTCACATCGTTTTTTGACTTGATGATTTTGGTTATCTTCTTTTTTGGTAGAGCGTTACTGCCAGTAGGTTTGTCAGGTGCTTGCTGGTTGATTTTAATGTGCTCCGGTTTGGACGCTTCTACCGTGTCTCTAGCTTGGTCAGAGTTTGTCTTCTCCTCAATAACGCTCTCTTGAAAAAAGTGTAGTTGGTGCTCGACCGGGGTTTGAAGAAGGACTTTCCTAACTCCAGACGAAGGGTTTTCATTAGACGCCTCAGATGAGGCTAATTTTTTCTTTGGTACGGTCTCTTGGTTTGTTGCTGCTTGCTTCCCGTAAGTTTCTTCGTTAGTCCAAGGGGGCAAGGTCTTTTGTTTTGGAGCTGTTTGTTTAATGTGAGGCTGCCCGGAAAGTTTCTCGTAACTTTAACGTGCATTCAACATTAGCCTTTGTGACTTCTAGTAAAACTAAAAATATGATATAATTTGGTATTGAATAATAAATTCAATACTCCGCATGTGTTACTGCCTTTTGACAAGAATACTCAATGATTTTTGCTCACAATTAAATGAAAAAATGAAAAAGAAATAACAACCATATGAGTGAAATATTGGTATGCATAATGATGGTCTAACTATATATTGGCAAGATGCATTTTTCGAACGGATCTCGGTGGCCGTAAGCCTTTCATAACATCATCTTTAAGTTTAATCTTATAAATGGTCTTTATAAATAAATAACTGAATACGAGCCTTCCTTAAAATAGAAATTGTTATTGGAGACAAAGAAGTCCATTATGATCCTGATTTCAACCTTAACTTTCTATGTTAATGCAGCTAATCCCAAACTTCACATAAACATTTACAATGCACAACTGATAATTTAACCAATATGTCAACGTGATTACTAATTTAAACGAACAACAGCAACAAGCAAAGAGCTAATGTAAGCCTTTAGTCTTGTTCTTTTAGATAAGGCCCGATATGATAACCATCAATATCCATAAAGTCTGAAGTCTCCATAGTTCATATGATCAATATCCATAAAGTCTGAATTCTCTTTAAAGGAATTATCAGGAATCATCGCATGATCAATATTCATAAAGTCTGAAGTCTCTCTGAAGGAATTATCAGGAATTAACTCATGATCAAAATCAATAAAGTCTGAACAATGAACCGCTAACAACACAGAGTCACAATACCGTAGTGCTGCCCCTATCTGTCATTTGAACACTGCACATATTATAGTCAAATCTAAATAAAAACAACGATCTTATCCTCTCCATGAACTCACTCCCCTAGGTTCCTCTATGAACCTACTCCGCTAGATCAGCGGGCTCCTCAAGCTCCCCTCCTTCCACCTTTCTCCCCTCCGGCCAGAGAACTCTGAACAGTTCCTTATTCCCCTTCTTCTTGTCGATCCACTGATTACACGGGAAAGTGTACTTGTCCCCTGACGTAACGTTGGTAACGATCACGTGATCCAGACACCAACTAGCTCCCAATCCTGAATTGTCGTGTTCTATACGTATCTTGACCAGTCTCCCCAGGTCTGCTAGCTCTAGATCGAACGAGGACAGTTCGTTTCTCTCGAAGAGGTTCTTGCCTGAACCCACCAGAGCTTGCTTGCCGCTGTCTCCTGTTTTCCCGTAAAGAGTGATGCTGACGTTGGCGTCGGTGCCGGCGGCGAACTTGTCGGCGGTTTTGACGTCGACCCGGTAGGTAGAGAGAGATAAGGGAGCAGAGGGAGGAGGAGCGGACTTGACCCGGGCAGGGTGATCAGGGTTTACTGGCTGGGTTGAGGTGACGGCTAACTTTCTGTAGCTCTTTCTACCCGGGGTACCGGGCAGGGACAGCCAGTGGTTACAGACAAACACCTGCTCAGTGACACCTCCTGGAACTCTGTTAACTGTCACCTGGTGCAGGTGACACTGCTTGATAGCATCCTTCTCCACGTCCACACCTTCTCTGGGTGCCAGACCTACTCGCAGATGGGTGATGTCACCCAGGTCTTCACACTCGAAGAAGAACAAATCACTGGTCGCCTTGTTGAAGAATCTACCAGCGTTGTTCTTCAGCTGGAGTTTCTCTGAAGTGCCTGACTTTCCCTCCAGAGACACCCAGATGTCGTGATTTGTACCTGAGTCCTTCTTGTTAGACACGGTCACGATCACCTCATATCCCCCCTTAGCTTGTACTGCTTCTTCCGGGAGGTTCTCACAGAGCAGGTCACGTGACAAGTTTTTGTCATCCTTCCTGCTGGATAACCACTTGTTGCAGGGGAAGACAAACTCCTGTCCGGAGGTTGAGTCCGTTACTGTCACCTTGGCAAGATGCCAGCTTGAACCGACCGAAGAATCGTCGTGCCAAATCCTCACTCTCTTGACCAGACCAAGCGAGAGTAGAGGAAACTCAAACTCGTCCACATTGTTTCGCTCGAACTTGTTGGTGTTGGTGGAGCTGTTCTTGAGGGGAAGTGTTCCAGAGTCTCCCGTTTCTCCGTAGAGGATGATGAAGACATTGGCATCAGTTCCACACGCAAAGAGGTCGGAAGTCTGTACGGTCACCTTGTAGATTACCTTGTCAGTTTGGCGGTCCTCGCTTTGTATCGGCACGTCTATTGCGCTACCTGAAATGAGATTGTTGAGAGATAGAGTTTGTGCAAATGTTACGATTTTAAAAGAGTATAAAGACAGCTAAACAGTAAAATTTAATCACAAAACGGGGCACACAATAAAAAGGCTTTAAACGAAAAATATCTTGTTTGAATTACGTAGTATGGCCCTACAGCTGTATTATTCCCTATTTGATCTTAACTCTCCTGAAAACCCCCAGTCTCAAGCAAGACTGGCAGCTTAAAGTAAACCATGGCAATGAGTGTTCACCTTTTTCAATCCACTCAGAGTTAGCGAATATGTACTCTTCTCCGCTGTCCAAGTTTCTCAGAGAGATCTTGTCAAAGAGCCAGTTGTTGGAGCCGTCAGCAAGCTCCGCTCTAATTCTTGTCAAGGGACCTAGGTCGGGTAGCTCTACCGGCACATTAACCGTCATCGCTCGCATAAATCTCACTCCGTTATTGCTGGATATCGTTATCTGAAAAAGAGAGATCTCGTGTAATAAATGTCCAAGATTTAAGTACTTTTTCTTGATTTTTGGTGCACAATTGCGCGATCTATAAAAAGTTCTTTAGAAAACAGTACACGTTATAATGAAAAAGATGGAATTGGAAGAACCTGTTCAGAAGATCCGGATTGTCCGAAGACTTTAATGAGGACATCACTGTCAGTACCAGCATCCTCAACATCAGCTGTAGAAACCGTCATAACGTGGGGGACAAGGCTTCCTGGAAGTGCTAGGGTTAGTAATCACAAACAAACAAGGAAATTAAAAAGTTGATAAACAAGCAGCTATGCAAGCAACATAACAACAAAAGGGTTGTCGGGCTCTGCGCGCCTGATCTCTCCTAACTTTTCTCGTTCCGAGAGCAGCAAAAATCAAAGAGCAGGTAGCAACTAAGTGAAACCGAATAAGCTGACAAACAAACATACCAAACTCCTGGACGGAAGAAGGGATGAACTCCACAACCAGCTTCCTATCTCCACGATCCCTAGCTAGCCACCTCTGGCAAGGGAAGTGGTACCTGGCCCCTGTAGTTGGGACTGTCACGTGCACATTAGCAATAAACCACCCCTCACTCGCCAACACTCCGTTGTGTCCGATCTGGGAGGAAGGGTAGATTACAAGGACAAACAGACTCTTTTTTGTTGGGAATAGCCGAGTTAGGAGAATATAACACGTAATGATATCATATCCCCTATTTACTCACCAATATGCTGCAGTTGTCCTAATTTGACTCACCAATATGCTGCAGTTATCCCAATTCGATTCGCCAATATGCTACAGTTATCCTAATTGACTCACCAATATGCTACAGTTATCCCTAATTGACTCACCAAAACGCTACAGTTATCCCAATTTGACTCACCAATTTGTTGCGAGTATCCCTTATTGAGTCACCAAAACGCTGCATTTATCCCTATTTGACTCACCAATTTGTTGCGAGTATCCCTATTTGACTCACCAATATGCTGGTAATATCCCCGATATCCTTGAACTCCACTTCAAACTCCTGCTGTCTACCAGGCTTGAACTCCTCTGTATCTCCGGTGTGGTACAAACTCAGCTCCTCCGAACTCTCTTCACCAGACTTCAACACGATATAAGCGTCCGCGTCAGTGCCCATGTCTGATTCGGGACCTGTCTCTATCGTCACTATGTACCTGGTTGGGTTGAAGTAACAGATTCAGAAACTAAAGTCTTGATAAGAGAGGGATATAACAAAAATTAACTATCATGACATTATGATTATGATATTTATAAAGTTGTTATGATATTAGTTATTATGATATCGATTATTATGATATTATCCAGATATTTAACTAGTTTTGGCTGTACAAAAACTTGATAACGACTATCCCGTATAAAGTACGATCTAAGATTTACAAACTTTATTTCAGCTGAGTCCTTCACTTCTGTCTCTTCAGTCACATTTTCGTTGGTCAATTTCCCGTCCACTTCCTTTACTACGATACCCTTTTTGCTCCTGTGAAAAGTGCGAAATTACCATGTGATTTCCCATTATCTTAATGTCTTAGGTCTATTGCACAACTGTGTTTGTTGGAGTGCACCTAAGCATGTCCTAAACAAACTGGACACATGAGTGAGAAACACCTTCATACCATTCCGAACATCAACTGGCCTACAGGGTCTATAAAGATAAATTTTTCTGCGTTGTAACACTGTTCTAATCGAAATAACAGAGCGCGTAAGAAAAGAAAGATGGACTTCTTTGGACATGTTCTTCGAATCGATTACAATTTTCCACCAGTATTAGCACAAAGATTCGCTGTGACATCTATTGCGGGTAAGCCACGAATTACTTTATTACGTACAATTTAAGACGATTTAAAGGAATTTAAAATTGATTTTAAATCAGTAGAGGATTTAGAAATGATCCGTATGATTGCAATAAATAGATCTGAGTGGAGAGGTATGTTAAGGTTCAAGTTTTTTCAGCTTGTTAAAGTTTGAACTGAGCTTGCTTTTGGACTCGTTTTGAAGAGTTCAAGAATTTTATAATTTTAACGTCTTCATTCAGGACTGATTAGCTCTTCGCGGGAAGTCCTCTATCTTAGGGTTAGATTACATCTCAGTAAAGCTGCCATCTCAGTGAAGCTGCATATCCAACATATGTCTGAACGAATCACGCTGTTAACCATGCTCACATAACAGGTTTATTGCAGCAAGTCAATCCGGTTTGTCAAGAAAAACACGGCTCGAGTAATGATAAAGTGGTGCTGGTTGTTAACGCATACTCCTTCAATTTGTGCTGTCCAGTATCTTCAATCCTGATACTCAAAATTTATTCCTTCTGATATTATGAATTACCTTATTGAAGGGTCAAACAAATTCAAAAATTCAACAAAGTGATTAAGTCTGATTTTTTTAAGTAACAAATAATCACTGGACTAGCCCTCAATTGGCCGTGCTTACAACAACAAAAGTAGCGAGGGGACGAGAGTTCAAATGAGCTGACCCGGTTGACAGTCCAAGTGTGGACCCCTCAAATGGTGATGATGTTTGTTTTCGGCAGTGTTGCCACCCTGCCGATAGCAACACCGCCATTCATACTTGCCAGCGCATAGATTCAACTGAATGATCGTCAAAATGAGCATTTAGATCTAAGTGGAAGGCTAGAGTAATTGTTAAATGTTTAAGTTTTCTGATGAGAAAGGTTTCCTTTTAACATGACTGGTTCTTAAACTTGAGCTGAACCGACGTGACATTAAGAATTAGTTTTATTGTATGACTAAATATCTAAACACCAAATCCAGAAAGCTAAGTTAAATTACTGATTCAGTCCGGGATACAGCCCGAAAACCCCTAAACTTTCGCCTAGCTTTACCACAACCCTTACCCTGACCACAACCCTAACAGTCCGTTAAGGATTCAGCCCGTTACAGGGATAGGTACACAATATCCGTAGAAATACGAAATTAAATCAATAATTGTAATCTTTATTCTGGGTTTGGATTCAGTATATCTGACGCTGTTATCTGACATGAATCATGTATAAACGCAGCATACCGTTCACTGCAGACTCCGGGTCATAAAACGGGTTTGTTGGAACACGTAAATCCGGCAAGTCAAGAAAAACATGTCACAAGTATTAATAAAGTGGTGCTGGTTGTTAGCGTCATACTTGTACTGCCAGCTGCTTCTGGCTTCTCACTTCAAATTTATTCTTTGCTGATCTAAGTTACCTTTTGGGTAGGATCAAGAAAATTCTGTAACCTTTAAATATAAATCTCCTCGCAGTTACCACTATAACAAGTACAAATAAAATTGACTGATTTTTCTAAGGACACATTTTTTAAGTGGTCAAAAAGTCATTTTGTGTGCCATCTTGAAATTTTTGGTAACAATATTTTGGCCACTGTTCAAAATAGAAGGCCGATTTGCCGAAAATTTCTGCTCCTTTTTGAAGCAAAAAGTCAGTAGTTATGGATTATGTGGGAAAATTTTTTCTTAGAAGTTCCTGTTTTTAGCAATTTTGACTTAGACAATTGTTTGCTCGAAATAGCTTAATTTTGTCACTAGGCTTCAATTATCACTATTGGATAACATTACACAACACATTTTCATTCAGAGGAACTTGGTCTTAATACTTCAACTGTGCCAAAAATCAGTAAAAAGTCAGAAATCTGACGAAAATAGAAGCAATATCTGATCATAATAGCTGAGTTGAGTTAGCCATAGGCTTCGATAACTATTTTCAGATTCATGAACAAGTTCTATAAAGAAACGTTGTATTGATGAAATTTTACCCAAGGAAACCTAATTGGGTTCCTCAGTTCAGTGAAATGTCGCTCAAAGAAAACGTCCAATTGAATGAGGGATTTCTAACAGCCAATATACAATAATTTATTAAAGATCTTCACATTCAATTCAACACTAAGGGGTCTTGTCAAAATCAAAGATCATGTGTGCTCATATTCAGTAAACAGTCAATACTCAATTCTAATAAAGTTTGAGCTTACCTTTGATAAACAGTCGTTTTGAGCTGAAATCTGGCACACAGGTGGATATGATGACGTGATATCTATCAAAGCATGTATCCTATCAATATAGGACATACATTTATTAGCTAAGGTGCCAGTTTGCAACAAAAATGACGATTTTCCAAAAATAAACGTCACATTTGTGCTGATTATAGGAACTTAAATCCCCATTGACTTTCAACAAAGGACAGCTATAACAAGAATTAGCTTTTTTTAACATTCAAGCATGTATCATGAAAATCTTGCAGAAAATCTTAAAGCTCATGAGTGTGCCAATTGACAGTAAAAATGACCTTTTTCCAAAATAGACTCTATTTGCTGATGGTTAGCACATAATTCTGCTTAATATGCCAAATAATATTTGTGGTAGCGGATCCTGGCATATTTAACAGGTATTGATATTAACAGGTCTTGATATAAGGTTTTGGTTAAGGCAGACAAAATGACTTGCTCTAAATGTTCACGTGGCATAATTTTTAGGCTCTGCAGGATAGTCATTAGTCAATACAGCTGAATTTTGGCACTTATTATTAGACGAAAATGACTGTTTTACTGAATTTTGGTACATATTGGAACTGAATTAATTCGTTGAGTACTGAAAATAGTCACTCAGCACTCGAAATCAATATTGCAGGTAGGTCTTTCCGATCATATACATTCCATGACCTCTCATAAATATTCGATTCAGTCAAAAGTGGTCAGGTGATTTTTGGCACACGCCCATAAGCCACAACTTACTGAAGTAAGGAACATCGTGCATTCGAAATGTTAAAGGCACCTGCCTTTGAAACTTACTGAAGTAAGGAACATCGTGCATTCGAAATGTTAAAGGCACCTGCCTTTGAAAAAAGGCAAATTAGCAAAAATGACCACTATAAAAACGTGTCCCTAACCATATTAAATCCAGGCCACCGTAAACTCACAGGATGACACTAGAACGGCTGAAAAGCCAACTATCAAGACACGTGGAAAACACGGACACAGCACGACAAACAGTGGAGTGGTTCGAGCAGCAGACGACAGCCAGCACGTTCGGAGATGAAGTAACCAAGGCGACCCGTCAAGAAGTCCTAGATTCGTGTTTCCCGGTCCACGTGCACACCGAACTCTACTCAACTCTTGCCGGGATATCTGCCGTACTTCAACGTCATGCTGTAGAACACTGGCTGTGTTTCGGGTCAGCCATCGGCGCGCTCCGACACGGCACGATCGTCCCCTGGGACGATGATATCGACATGGTGATGTGGTGGAGCGATCTGGACAAGTTGGTCGAGCTGGAGGAGGAGCTGAGGGAGGCGGGCGTCGGGTTGAGCTTGTGGTGGGCCAACAAGTTCCAAGTGTGGACCACCGCATGCATCAGGGCATACCTGCTGAAGGAGAAACTTCAACTTAAATTCGATGGGAAGACTCCCCTTGTCACTATAGACATTTTCTTCGTGGAGCAGAGAGATGGGGCAATCAGGTACACTCACAACCAGTTTCCCAGATCTTTTCACGACCCGCAGAAGTTTTATCCCCTGCGGCCGGTAAAACTCGGACCGGTCTCTACTTTTCTGCCGAGCGACGCGGCAGAAGCCTTGGCCTCAGAATACGGAGCTCGATGGGACAAGGAGGCGTTCCTTCAGATATTGGACCATATAACTCTAAAACAGACAGAGGTTGTCGGATCATACCCGACTCGGCACGGTGCCGGCCCATGAATTTTCTGAATTGACTATCAGTGGAAATCGTGTCCGTTCAAATATCTGCTCCGTACATATCATGTAGCTTGGTTGATCCTTCGGCCCACCCACAACATAACACACCCGTTAACAATCAGTGCACACCTCTGGGAGTCGAGCTTGCTCGAAATGAGGACCTGAAAAAGGCCCCCTCCCCACTTGAAACCACAACTCTAAAATTTCTACCTCGGAGGGTGTTTTCCGACGAGGACCTCTTGACAATGAAGGTAAAATACGATGAGAAAACATTTGAAGAGTTTCAGTACAGACTTAGAAGGTTGGAAGCCAAGAAAGAGAAGGACGAGGAGAAAACACGACGAAGATTTGAGATTTGAGACAAATAGGAAATATTGAATAGAAGAATACGATGAACATTGAATCTTAAGGATCATTCTTCAAAAACAATTCGAAACTTGAAAGTTAAGCAAGGTTATTGTGAATTATAGTATCATTGATAGAATACATTTTTTGATTTAAAGACTACATTATAACCTATTTTAAATTGTAACCAGTCTCTGAGTGCAAATTCTGCTTTATAATCGGTTACAATTAATATAGAAACGTGCAATGGTATGTTACCTTAACCAATTCCATGAAAAATTTGAATCTTACACGAACCTTTTTCAGCCGCTTCAATCTGCTCCATTGTCATTCCCTTGGGGTGCAGTGTTCGCTTGATCTTCTTGTCTCCTTTAGATTTGGAAAACCACATTTCGCAAGGAAATTCGGTTTCCTTCTGAAAATACAAAAAGTCAAATCACGAAAATGAAGAACCTAAAGAGCATCAAATAACGTACGAGCCCCCAAAACAAAGCCTCAAAATCCTCAAACCAAATTATCAACCGCAAAATATTCCAAATCTCACATTATTAGAGTCGATGACGAGGACGCTGGCTACAAACCAGTCCGCCCCAATGTTTGTGTCGTCCTCTCTGATCACCAGCTTGTAAATCTCGCCCAACTCAGCACACTCCACCGTGAAGGTGTCTGTTTGGTTTCTCTGGAATTTGTCCCGATGTTCGCTCTTGCTGAGTTGTCTCTCTCCGCTGTCCCCCAGGGTCCCGTACAGGGACAGGTAGCAGTTCGCGTCCGTCCCTGCTCCAAACTTGTCCCCGGTGTGTACTTTCACTGTGTACAGCTCGTCTGTAAAGGGGAGGGGTCAGGGTTACGGGATACAGTGCCGACGACTAACAACAGCGATACTTACCCAAAACTGACCATAGCTGAGTCGACATCTTGTTATTGTCGACATTAACTGTCATAGAATCTCAATCAAAATAACCCCCCTTCTATTTTATTGGAGTAAAGTAAACTTTCTGTTATATCTAACTGTGTTCAAAATAAAATGAAAATCAACAAACTTTTGAGTTTGGCAACATCTAAGTTGGTCTCCTCTCCCTCAGCAGTTTTCTTGACAACGGTTTCCGGCAACAAATCAACCTGGTAACAAATGGTAAAACTAACAGTTTACGGACGTGGACCAGTTTCGTTGTAAAAAATAAAAGCACGATAAAATTTAACACAGAAAAGAACTAGAAGCAAAGAACAAACATGTGAACAAACAAACTAAAAGAACTTCGTAAAAAAACATACGAGCAAATACACAAACAAACAGATGAACAAACAGACGAACAAACAGACGAACAAACAGATGAACAAACAGA
>JH153139.1:130346-143988 GCA_000226015.1 Mnemiopsis leidyi
ATGAAAGGATTCTCTTTATTTTTGATAAAGAGTGTCAAATCGCCTAAAGCCGCTTTTGATTTGTGTAAATTAATTTGAGTAAAATTAATATTATCACACGTTCTAGCAGGAGGAGCCTGGCTGCCTGAACTGCTAGCAGTTGGGTCGTGGTTTGGTTGGCTGGGAACAGAGAGGGTTGCTGAGCTGTTGTTGGACGCAGCTCTGCTCCTTGCCGAATGGGTTGTGCCACTCGGTTTGGAGCCCGCTGCGTTGCACTTTACTGCAGCGCCTGCGGTGTAAACAGGGTACCATGCAGGGCCGGCAGTTGATGCCTGCGTTTGTTGAAAAACACCTGGCAATCTCCGCCGTCTCCTGCAAATACCCCGTACCCTCTCAGTTCTACCTGCCACCATAAGCATACAACAACCAAACAAGAGAGCACGAAGGACAGCAGAATACAGATTGCTAGAATACTTCAAAATTACTAAATGTACCATGACACTTTCTAAAGAACACCAGTTGCAATTCACTTCGCATCTGCAGACATACAGACATTCCCATGACATCGGTAATACACAAAACCCATATCATTTTACATTATATTCAACCTTAAAATGTTGAAAAAAAAACGAAAAAACCGAAAAAACCCGAAAAAACCAGTCCCAAATTTGAAATTATTTTGGATTGCAACCCCCCTAGTGCCGCGAGTCTCGGAACAAGTCCGGAATTAGATCCGACTAAAATAGGAATACAGATCATCGATCATCTTACGTTGTGAGGAGTTAGTCTTTGTGTGGCCCGGTAGAGAACAATCTTCTCGAGGTGCCAGCCACTTTGTGCCCCTTTGCCGTTGTGGCCGACCCTCAGTTTGTGGACCTCCCCCACGTCTCTACACTCGATCTTGAATGTGTCCACTTGTCCTGTAATTTAAATGTTTAGGTTACAGTTACTTGTCCTGCAATTTAAATGTTTAGGTTACAGTTACTTGTCCTGCAATTTAAATGTTTAGGGTACAGTTACTTGTCCTGTAATTTAGATGTTTAGGTTAAAGTTACTTGTCCTGCAATTTAGATGTTTATGTTACAGTTACTTGTTCTGTAATTTAAATGTTTAGGTTACAGTTACTTGTCCTGCAATTTAATTGTTTAGGTTACAGTTACTTGTCCTGAAATTTAAATGTTTAGGTTATAGTTACTTGTCCTGTTATTTAAATGTTTAGGTTACAGTTACTTGTCCTGAAATTTAAATGTTTAGGTTACAGTTACTTGTCCTGTTATTTAAATGTTTAGGTTATAGTTACTTATGCTTATGCATATGTCACCTTTCACTGTCAGTTGTTATTTCAACTAACTTATAATACCAGGAGTTTGTAGTTTCACCATTTTAATTCTATGATTTTTGAAATTTGAAAACAACATTTTTGTTAGTGCATGAAAGATGTGATTGCAGCAGCTGGTACGATACCAGCTGTATCGAACAGGGATCAAGATCAACAAAACAACGTGAAGATACGTAAGGTATGTATTCGTTTTACCCGGAGCAAAACATTCCCACAATTCAAATCGACAAACTTAGACACATGAAATTGGAACACCTGTTTCAGTGATCCGAGGTAAGTAAGAAAGTTTATTCGCAAATGTTACTCAGCAATATTTCATTTCTTCACCTCTAGCTTCAGACTCAGCGCTGGCGGAGGAAACAAGTATCATCCTTACATTGAAAGATGCTGATCCGCTATGTGTAGACCGTCAACGATTGATAAGAAACAGCAAGTTTTTTTAAACGTAACATCTGTGAGCTAAAATACCATGAATTTGAAATGGACGATTTTGAAGCGGACACAGTGGGGCTGTTTCTGACACTCCTTGCAGATGAGAAAGTCTCTCAGATCGAGGACCGAAAATTTAAAGAACTTCATAAAATGTCCGTGGTATTTGAAGTTGAGTGGTTAAGATTGAGCTCTTTGAGATGGTTATCTGGTAGAATAAAATAGATATGGATGATAATGAAAAATATTTCCTATTTGAAGAGTGTCTCTTTATCGTTAAGAAGTGGGATGATTGGGATTTGATGAATGAACTCATGGTCAAGACGGCTTTAACTGACCATTCACCTTTCATACGACGATATTTTAAAGACTTTGACAGACTGGAAACAGTGCAACTTGAGCTGATGCTGCAATTCGGGAAGAGTGATTGTCAGTTGTTCCTCGGCATCCTTCTACAGCATCTTCAGTTCAATGCTGAACTGGGAGTGAACGCCAAGCTTCTGCTGCGGAACATGAACCTAGCACTTTGTAGTGAGCTCCAGAATGAACTTTACTCGGAGGTCATGGAGAAAGTAGCGGGTCTAGCAGAGATTTCAACCGCAGACATGAAATTCGTTCTGGACCTAAGAATAGAAACAAGCAGAAAAGTCGACGTACGACGCAGCATCAGAGATTCCAACAGTGCGTCGAGGATGCAAAAAATTCATTGCGATATGATGATGACACGCAATCGAGAAGAATCGCAAACCCTTAAAGACCTTGTGAAAGCTGTGGAAGGTTACTGGATCAAATCTATGTACGAAGTAATTGACCTGATTCTCTGGTTGTTCCACAGGGATCCCCCAACTAAGGAGGAGATAGAGAAATTTGTTACTGAACTAGCGGATATGGCTTGTAATAGGACCCTTCAGAAAGTGTCGCACGGATACTTGACCTTGATTATCACTAGTCTAGAAGAACACAGCCCATCGGAGGACAAGAAACTGCTGATACTGATGTTGGAATTTATAAGAGGGAGCTGGAAGTTGTCCACCACCAATCAAAACGCGATAATCCCTCTAACACGTGCTATTTGGGTCCGGGATGATGAGCGGAAACATTGCTTCACCTACAAACATCCCAGCAACGCGATCTGTGCCAGATCTGACGGTGGAGAGTGCGGGTTCATAATAAGATACTCCTACGAGAGGAGCTACTGGAGAAACGAGTTGTGTGTGGATGAGAGGGATTACTGGCACACTGGCCTCCATTTTCATGACACCGTTCAGAGTAAAGACATCAGTATCTACTCGCTATGTGAAGGGTATATAGAACCCGGCAACTCCATCATCATGGCCATCGTCGCTAATCGTCAGTCCTCTTTCTGGAGGGAAAAGTGGTTCCCTAGTATCACCAACTGGAAAATTGTTCAGACCTACGTTGCTTTGGACATGAGGGATCATCTTGTTTATCAAGAGAGGTGGAGAAAGTCTAGTTGATCGGCCAGGTTCACTTTTCCGAATGCATATTTCAGCTATGGTTTATAAAGTAATGGTTTGTAAAGTTTTCGAACATGTATTGACGAAAATAATTCTGTCTAAAAAGTGAATTCTGAAAGTATTACCTCTTTCGAAGTTATCGGATTTGTTGTCCAAGTTGACCACTTCTCCTTTTCCCTCTGACCCGTACAACTGTACGAAAACGTCTGCATTTGTCCCTGCAGTTTGAGATCGTTTTATAATAACCATCACGGATTGGTGGTCTCACAAGGTGTTATTAGTAAGCATTACCCAACGATAATTTTCTGGCTTAATGCTATTTCCTTTTTAAAATGTTGGTCTGAAAATGGTTGTCAATAGTTTTCTAAACTGATGTTAAGCTGATAGATTAAACAGACGAATTAGGAAATAGTAAAAGACCTGCGCTGGTGATGTCTGACGTGGTCAGTTCAACCTGGTAAGGTACTTTAGCAAGGTACTTAGTTGAGTCCTCTACCGGGTAAAGATCTCGCTCTATAGCTCCATCGTCTTCGTGTTTAGACAACCACCTGTAAGATAAGTGGAATATTTTGTTGGGGGGACATCCATCTGCAACATAAGAGGAATATTTTGTTGGGGGAGAGAGAGGAAGAGGTGCAAACGTGTTGAATAAGGATGTGAAATGGGAGTGTGGCAGGCGAAAACTCTTCCCGTCGCGTATACAAAAGAAAAGAAATTGTACATAGAACAAATCAGAGTAATCATACATTTGGTTGATGCCGAAAAAGGCCAACGTTTCTTATTTGGACGAACTAGAACTAACTTTTCGCAGGGGAAAATGAAGAGATCTCCAGCAACTTCGATTTCAACAGAGTCCAAGTACCAACCACTACTGGGTCCTGTACCGTCATGTCCGATAGTCAATCTCTCTAGCTTGCCTGAAGGGTACAAACAGTCAGAGGATGCGGTGTTGTGTGCTAGTGTTGGAGAGTATTGGGAAAGTTTATAGTTTTGTGTTGGAGAGTATTAGAAAAGTTTGACTGAAATCGGAGCAAGGGCATGTGGACGTGAAAACTACTTGAAAGAAGTCAAGGAGCTTGAACTTTTGGCGTATTCTAACTAACCGAGATTTTCTCGTTCCAGATCAAAGGTGTCCACTCGATCTCGTTCAAACTTGTTCTTTGTGTGGATAGCTTCCCGTAATTTTATCTGAAAGTATTTCAAGATGAAGACTCAAAACAATCACAGCTCGCTCCCTCCATGCTAAGGGGATCTAATCTATAACTTTACAGTAGAAATGTATTAGTAAGTAGGGGAAAGTATTTGTAAGTATTATCAGTCGCAAAACGCAAAGCGTGCATCCAGCCAGAAAAGACACGTGGTTTTCGGATTCCTAGTAATTTTACATCTAAAATCTAAATGCTGGTCTAACTTTTCTTCTAGCTCAAGAAAAGGGGTCACTTAGGGGGTCGGATCGTAAACCACACTTCATGTTGTCATACTAGGGGGGTCGCAACTTTTTTTATTTTTTCTGAACCCGGATTAAAATTTGACGAAAAATAGATTGAGAATAGTCTCGAGGTTCAAACATTTTTGGTTAAGTGTTTTTCTGGGGTGGTTGCCACCGCCCTAATAGTAAGCAGGAGAAGGATTAATAAGTGGGAGAAGGTAAGTACGGGGCTAACACTTACCTGTCCAGTGTTCCCCTTGTCTCCATACAAACAACAGTAGACATCGGCGTCGGTCCCAGCACCCAGCACATCTCCTGTCTTGATCTTGATCTTGTACAAGGTAGCTGAGATATCACGTGATCAGTTGCAAAGGTAGTGCGTAGAATTTTATTGATTTACCTATTATCATTTCAGTAAATGAATGTGAACGTATCAGTTCGAGATATTTGATGAAAAGTTTCCTAACAACGCATTTTTAAGTCTACAGAGAAAATCAACAAAGCTACTAAATTTAAAAGTAGTGCCGGCAACTTAGTTCTAGTGTTAATTACTCAATACTCAGTCAGATGGTCAAAAATTTTTGGTCAAAAGTTCTAAATAACATGATCAACATTTCTATCCAATTTTCCATGGTCAATTGGTCAATCCAAACTTTTACCACAAAAGTTTACCATAAAATATCCACACATGGCAGCTTTATCGAGAATAGCAGCTTAATTCAATGTGAAATATTCCGGGTGTCAGTGACCATTTACCAAAGGGCAAATTCCAAGGTGCCTTGTTCTTGGTCAATGCCTTACCCCCACCACCAATTAAATAAATCTAGACCTATTGACGAAATAGTCTGGACTATTGCCCATGAAAAGTTGGTTATTCACCATGTTAACAAGGTATAAAGTGAGATGTAAGTGAAATTTTGTTGGAGATGTAACTTGGAGAGAGAGCCGTGATACGTTTACTGATGCATGTGTGTGAATGAGAATGTCTTGAGGAAATGAACCTGCAATTGAATCATTAAAGTCAGCTGCGTTGGAAGAATCAGAGTTAAATTGGGTAAATGAGTTGAGTATGTCCGCACTTCAGCTGGAATAAAGTAGGTGCTTGCTGGTTGAGATCTAACAAAATATAATATGTAACAATACCCACGTAACGAGTCAAGCTTAAAAGGTATTCAGTTACAAGTTTTTAGTATTACTTCTAAGGAGAGTTTATAGTATTACAAGTTTATAGTATTAATTCTAAGTAGAGTTTATAGTATTACAAGTTTATAGTATTACTTCTAAGGAGAGCAGCTTCACTGTCAGCAAAGACTTCTCTAACTATAGCACCGTCATCCTCGTCGTCAGCCAACCACCTGGAGAAATCATACATGTATCATGTGTTAACATGTGTTATCATGTGTTATCATGTGTTAACATTCATGTGTTATCATGTGTTAACATTAATGTGTTAACATTCATGTGTTATCATTAATGTGTTAACATACATGTGTTATCATGTGTTAACATTCATGTGTGTTATCATGTGTTAACATGTGTTAACATTCATGTGTTATGTAAGTTCGTTTCTACGTCTTTCATAGATCTAAATTCTAAATGCACCGTTAAAAAATTTGTTGTTCGAAGAACCAGTCCATAATATCTTGAAGTGAATTCTCAGCTTGAACCTTTGCATGTATGAACACATGTATAAAAATTAGAAACGCGTTCTTATATTATACATAAACTTTCGAATTCAAATGGGCGGTTAGAGTTTTTGATAATGATAACAATGAAGATCCGCAATAGGAAAGCAAATAATCTTGTAACTGATAAAATAGGTAAGCAATTAATCTTGTTACTCATACAATAGGAAAGCAAATAATCTTGAAACTTATACAATAGGAAGGTAAATAATCTTGAAACTTATACAATAGGAAGGTAAATAATCTTGTTACTGATGCAATAGGAAAGAAGATAATCTTGAAACTTATACAATAGGAAGGTAAATAATCTTGTTACTGATACAATATGAACGAATTACAGTACACGTACTCAGATCTTTGTCCGATAGATTCAGGATAGTACTTGTAAAGAGCCTCATGGACAACACGAACAACCAACTTTGGGACAAACAAGACCACAGCTACCATCACGTACAGCACCTCAACCAACTCACTGAACATCTTGTCCGTTGTCAAACGCAAGGAAACATTTTACAGAGTCGAAGTCGGAGGCAGCACAAGGGCAGTGGCTGCTGAGGCATCCTTTAATGTCATGGTTAGGGATAGCTGAGTCAATATGGGGTGTGTTAGATAGATTTTGGAGAAGCTTTTATGTTTTGGAGAAACTTAACTCAGATTTCAAATCAAGGATATTCTCACAATAAATGTATGTTCTATTCTTCTGTAGGAGATACCTAGGATCTCAAAATGAGGACTAAATTAATTAAACGGGCAGTTTTAATTAATATAATGCGTGAGGGAAGTTGCGCGAGGTCTTGATGGCTTGTGTAACAAGCCTCATACCGGTGGAAGTTAAAACTTCCATCCGGAGTCAGCTGGCCCTAGAGAAAAGGAGAATGTTATAGATATATTAGATGATGTAAGTTTCAAAATGTAAATACAGAAGCAGAAGGAAGTATTAATATCAATATTTCCTTTATTTTTAATAAACTGGAACTGTATAGTTTAAATGGGAATTGGCAACATTTTTGCAACAGAAATTCGTACATATAGGAGGCAAAGAACGAATCGATCGGCTTATCGAAAATAAAGGTAGCCGGCAGCGTCATTCAAGTGGGCACTGTGCTCTTTTCATTTTTGAAACATTCTGCCAATCAACATGTGCACTGTGCACACTCATCGGCAGAGAAAAGATTATGTAACCCAGCTTAATCTGATATCGTGTGCAACAAAACAAAACCACGACAACACAAAACAGTCAACAGTCTAAAACACTGTCATTAAGTTGGATTCTTCTCAAAACGTGATCTATGTAACAATAATGTCGTTATTCTAGCATTTAGACCATAATTAACATCAAATAAAGCTTCAACGTTTTTATCAAGATAGCCCAAACGGTGTATTTTTCACTTAATTTGTGATGAATTGAGAAGATGAGCTGGAAACAAATTGCATGTTGAAACGGTGCTGGCCGCTGCTTAAACTTTACAAAGACTGAAAAGTCAAAAGCCGATAAAATGTGTATAGCGATAAATAGTATTCCTCGCGTTAACGAAGAATATATTTACAAACAAAATAGGATTAGAAGTCTGATATTTTTGTCGATAATGATTCGTCTAAGACAACGATATTAATAATAGCAAAACATCATTAAACATGATTATGTTTTGATAGTATCGCTTAAGACTGAACCGTGAGAATTTTCTCGTTCAGAAGGGCATATTGAGGCACAAATCCTTGAGGTAAGGCCACGACTGCCCACCGGGAGGGAGAAAAATTCCTTGAATACGCACGCATTCTGTAAAACATGCCCTTATAGCTCTACCGCAACTAGCAGATACACTACACACGCTCTATATCGCGACAATTGGCGGGAAACAAGTACAGAATAAAGAACAGACGAGTTTGTTCCTAGTGCTGTTGCTTGTCAGTGCAGCATGCAAATTGTGGGGTCTATCCCCTGAGTAAAATTCAGATAGCATCGGGAAGTGTCAAAGTATCATCTGATCCTCATGTTCTGAAATTGTCTGCATGGTTTGTAACACATATATGTACTCATCGTCTCATCGTGAAAGCATTAGGGAGAAGGAGCCGTCAAACAATTCGGAAAACTAAACATATCCTCTTCATGTCAAAACACTGGGGAAAAGGATGTTATACCTTGAACAACAAATCGCGACAACCTGATAACACACAAACATCCTTGACCCACTCATGTAAACTTCCAGAGGTACTAGAGACAATCGTTACAGCTAATTAAGTTCCAGTTTCCACCTTCACCTGAACCGTATCAGATGTCAGAAGATTTCGGTTTTATCCACGAAAAGAAAAGCGACGAAATCCAAACAAACTGTCAAAACTTTGCGGTTTTGAGCGACTGTAAAACGTGATAAGACATGATGTACGAAATGTTCAAATAAGACTAGAGATAAAGTTACAGTTTCAACAGGTGAAAAAACATAATGCAAACTGAAGAAGTAGAGAAGGCGCGACTTTTGTTTCAGTGGCTATAGGTCTCATTATTAGGATAACTGCAGGTTTTGTTGCAGTATCAATTCTTGCCGATAGAACAAAATACTAAAATATGGCTAATAGCAGCTCTAGAAACAGGCTTTTTAAGTAGAAGCTTCAAATCTCAGTTATTTTCCAGGAATCATTACATAGCCACCTCATTGAACAAACAATAAAACAGCAAGAGTATACATTAAGATAATCGTGTGCTTATTAAGCATCTTGGACGTCACGAGGAACTCAAATTTAATATATTCTGAACTGCTCAACTTTCAGATCTAGAGATGAGCGGTCTTCGTAGAACAATGAAAGTTTAAACTCGCTTGGCATTAAGCGATCATACATTTTGATTAAAAGGTAATTTTGATGTTGGTCGCCGTGGCAACTGGGGCCAGGTCCTTTATTTATAGTTTAAACTATCACTGGATTATTATTAAATTACTAAAATCTATAAGATACTCTTAGGATGATTAATCAATGATCGTGTAAGGTTTAAACTTAAGACCGCTTTATACGACTCTTACACGATTCTTCGGCAGAGGGGTGCTGTTTGGCCTAAATCTTATGAGACCCAAAAGAAATACCAACCCATGTAGGAGGGTTTCAACCCAAAAAAGGGCTCATAACTCAGCGACTCAGGTACAACGGGACAGAAGGTGAAATGTAACATGTTTGAACTATGAAGCTGGAAGCAACACGCAAGAGCAAAGCCAACGGAGAAGAGGAGAGAGATCAAGCTGGCTGAACTAAAGTACCGCTAGGAAGACGAAACTTCTGGGGTATCTATAGTGTCCTATATATAGTGCTACATATAGTTCTTCAGATACAGTTCCCTAGGTAACCAATGTACTTCCTTAATTCTAGCTAAAGTAGAGATTTCAATAACGATCATGTGCCCTGATCCAGTAAATTAGATTTGCGACCCGTATATGCTATCTGATTGCATGCTTATAATTCAACCTGGACTACCTAGAGACAAAAGTGCAGATCCGTATAAAACCGAGGATATTTGTACATCCAGTTATCGATCCGTTTAAATTTTCATCTTTAAAAATTTAATTTTTCGGTATATTTCTAGCTTCTAGATGCATATCTTATTTCTCCGTATATATTATCCAAACCATTTCTCTGACGCTGGTCGAGTAACTTTAAAAACTGTTGTACGTGCTTTTCCATAGTTCTATATACAGTCATCCCCCGATTTACCGGGCCTCATTGCTTTCCCCCGAAATTTTACCCAAAATTTGAGCTAAAACTTTTTTTTCGCCAGGAGTAGGGTTGTTGGCTGTATAGACACATAAGACGGGATATAGACATATAATTATAAGAGACAATTTAGACCCAATTTCGGCCCAAAATGGCACTCCCCCGATTTACCGGGTCCCCCGATTTACCGTGCATTTTTGCTTTCCCCCGAAAAGCCCGGTAAATCGGGGGATGACTGTATTATGTGAAAGCTGTTAAAATCAAAGTGACGAAACAATCATATTAGGGATGGAGGGGTCACTTGAGAGAATACCAATTCTCGAGAAATATCGATAAGTTTACAAGCAGATGATGTAGTGGAAAATAGAAATCCTCCTTACCTGTTAACCAAGAAAGTTATGGTTCCTCCTCGCTGCACTTCAGGACCGGACACAGACACACTCTCACAGAACCAGCCCGGGGACGCTCCCTCGTTATTGTGACCCAACCGGATCTTCCGGAGTTCTCCTAGAGACACCGCCGAGATGGTAAACTCGTCCGTCTGGGGATATTGATTGTAGGATTGTTCTTTCTAATCCATTACATGTCTTTCTAGTCCATCACATTTCTTTATTGTTGGTTTTGGGATGACGTTTATCTTTTTGTGAAATAAGGTTACATAAACTAAAATCCGTGTAAAGAAGGAAGACTCACGTCGCCTCTCTCGAACTTATTGATTCCAGAGGAGGACTTGCGGAGCCACCTGTCCCCAGTGTCGCCCCTCTCTCCAGCTATACAGAGGTACACATCAGCGTCAGTACCAGAACCTGCTCTTTTTCCAGTAGTCACTCCAACCGTGTATTGGACAACTGGGGGAAAGGGAGCGTCAGTAAATCTAGTAAGTAAATCAGTAAGTAAATCTTGTAAGTTTGGAGGAGTTATCTGTGGTAGAGAGGAGTTAAGTTCATGCTGGCAGTTACCTGGATACCTCAGTCCTTAATAGGTATGCTGGCAGTTGCCTGGATACCTCAGTCCTTAATAGGTATGCTGGCAGTTACCTGAATACCTCAGTCCTTACCCGGTAAGCTGGCAGTTACCTGGATACCTCAGTCCTTACCCGGTAAGCTGGCAGTTACCTGGATACCTCAGTCCTTACCCAGTAAGCTGGCAGTTACCTGGATACCTCAGTACTTACCCGGTAAAAAAACGAACCTGGTAGTGGGGTGGGGTAGAGACCCCCGCTCACTGCGGGTAGTTCCCGGACCGTCTCGTTATCGTCCTCTCCTCTGTCCAGCCATCTACCACATCGGAATAGAGCTTTCCGACCTGACTCTGGTTCGTACACTTGCACCTGTACAACAAAGTATGTCAACATACAATATTCCAATGGTTGTTATATGTACATAGCAAGGCAGAACGGTTTTACTTCTTGCTCCAAGAAGAACTTTGTAAAGGTGGAATGCTCAGTTCTCATTCCTAGCTAACTTTCCCAAATCCCCACCTTGTCAAGATGCCAGCCAGCTGCCGGACTTGTGTCATCATGCCATATCCGCATCTTATACAGCGGACCAACTACCGGGGCACTAACAGTGAACTTGTCTAGTGATCCTCGTTCGAAGTTGTTGGATTTATTGTCCAGGGATATGACGTCAGTCTGGCCCGTTTCTCCGTACATCTGTTGGGGGAATGGAGTGAGGATGGGCTTTACGTATTGAGGTTAGTGTAGAAATTGGCAAGAGAACGCTCGATATCTAGATACTTTATACTTGTGAACTGTGATAAGGGGTCATTCATAACCGAGCCGTACTTATGGCTCGTACTTAAATACAGCGAAAATCAAACGATAATCCATTTTTCGTATTCATAATAATGGCTCGCCTCAACTTTTAAGTACGGCTTGCTAAGTCTTGGCTTAAATTGGTGAGCCATTCTTAAGCCGGCTCGAATTGTGGCTTAGGATTTAAGTAAACGGATTACCTGAGCCGAGCCGTGGATTACCAGATTTAAGTACGAGACATGTACTCGTGGCTTAAGGACGCGTACTCGATTTTATGAATGACCCCTATAGACTCAGTTTCATGGCTCTTGTGAATTGTAATAGACTCAGATTCATGGCTCTTGTAATTTGTGGCAATATCCCAATATTCTGAGTCCTGACCTGTAGGGAGACGTTGCTATCAGTCCCAGCAGCCCTGATGTCGCTTGTCCAGATCCAAACTTCATATGTCGACTGTTTGGCTTGTTCTCTTCGAGCAGATAGCAGCTCGTTCAACTCCCGTTCTATCAGACCATCACCTACAGATACAAGCTTTATTGCAGGGGAAGTAAGAAGTTTTAAATAATTTACTGATCATACCACTCGAATTTGACCATTGACGATTTTAGCAAAGAGAATCCAAATAAACTTTGATCTTCAATAATAAACTTTGATTTACAATTATAAACTTTGACTGACTTTAATAAACTTTGATTAACACTAAATAACTTCAAATTTCTGTCTCCCTGACCATACCTTCGTCCCTGGCAAGCCATTTCTCACAAAGGAAAGTCTGACAGAGTCCAGCTGAGGGACACTCTACAGTAACTTTACTGAGTTTCCAGCCGGACGCGGCTCCAGAGTCGTCGTGTCCTATGACGATACGATCTAGAGGGGCTAGCGGAGCTGCCTGGATCTCAAACACGTCTTGTCTACCTCGCCTGGGGAGGGTTTAGTGGGGGGTTTGTCAGGATCTGTAGCGATTGTCTGGCAAACTTTTCTATCTTTCTATGGAATTTAGCTTGTTAATTTCTATTATGTGGTCAAGAAATACCGATGGAATTTATACGAATTTGCATGCCAATACGATCACTGTTAAATAACTCTGTCATGTTTAGGAACTTACTTGAAGGCATTCATGACATCCCTCCTCAGCATTATTTTACCACTACTGGTATCATCTGCACTGTACATCACCACGTAAACGTTAGCATCTGTTCCTGCCCCTCTTTCATTACAGGTGTAGGTGGTCACCACGTAATTAACTCCTGATGATATCCAGCTGTTTGAATATTCTACATTTTTCTTTTCTAGCAAGCAGTTGTAACTGACAGTTGACCATGCTTGATATCAAAACTCTGGTGGACTGCAGCCAATTTGCGCGGCGCGACTACCATGCGTTGCGCGGCTCAAATTTTCAACACTAGCTGCTGAAATGCAACGTTATCATAATGCAAGGTCTTCGCTCCTTACATTTTACTGGACATATTCCGCAAATTTGCCCCAATCGGTCTATTGCTAGAATTTCCAATTTCGAATTTTCTAATTTTAACTGAGGGACCGTCTTTAGTTATCAATTTAAAATTTCAGTCTGAAGCATGGTTAGTAAGGAAAACTAGATTTTTAAATGTTTTGATGAAGGAGCGGGCCTATAAGTACAACTCACATTAAATGCAGCATTCACTTCTAGGGAGGGAGGGAGGGAGGGAGGGAGGGAGGGAGGGAGGGAGGGAGGGAGGGAGGGAGGGAGGGGAGGGAGGGAGGGAGGGAGGGAGGGAGGGAGGGAGGGAGGGAGGGAGGGAGGGAGGGAGGGAGGGAGGGAGGGAGGGAGGGAGGGAGGGACGGGAGGGAGGGAGGGAGGGAGGGAGGGAG
>JH153139.1:198733-229760 GCA_000226015.1 Mnemiopsis leidyi
TACATTTGTCAAAGCATTTATATATAGTTACTAATTTTTCCAGTTATTCATTTATTAATATTTCTCTGAGTTATGATATGGAATAAAGTAAACTAGGCAAGTCGTTGATCATTCATGACAAAGTGTAATAATGTTGAATAAATTTTAAAAATGTTAGTGTGGGAAATTATAGTTCAGCTACTATTGTAAAACAATTTTTCGGTAGATTCTTTCACGCAATATTCATGTCTTTATACGAATTATTGAATAAATAATTCTCTCTGGATCGAACCCAAAAGTAGGGATCTATTTTTTGAACTAATATTGAATGAATGAATGATATTGATTAGTGTTTCCTCGCCGTTATGAGAAACTTTGTTGACAAAGTTTTAACCTTGGATAGTCGCATTCCTGCTGTTAAGGTGAAGACTTACCTACTACTCTATCATTATACGACCACACACTTGCAATTTATACGAGATGTGATACCTATATACCTTCTTAACTTTATCTTCACCACAATATTTATCTTTACCACAGAGACTCACTGGAAGGCTCCCTTGTAAATAATTCCTTATAATTAGAACAAGAAACTCGTACACTCAATACTCAATATTGTGATGAATCAATGTACATGTAAATAATTGCTTACAATCAGAAAAATTTCATCGTTCCACCTTGTACCTGTCACGTATTAATTGGTCCGGCAGTTTCGTAACCTATTTTCGAACCAGCCTTTCTTCTGCAAATACACTTCTGTTATTTCTGTCCAATAAGCATGATATAGGTTGCACTGAATTTTTCGATTCTTGCCGTTCTATAATCGTAGCTTTTTTCAAAACCATCTCCGGTCCCCGGTTACTATAAAGTACAATTGTTATATAAGGGTGATCATACCGGCCCAATCCTCTTCCTATTCTATCGTCATGATAGATTTCAACAAAACAAATTGTTTGTTGTGTGGGGTTGCGAGGTGTCACAGTTATCCTGTCAATAACCGAAAAGCACAGCAACTTATTTGATTGATTCAAAACCTCGAAGGGCACCAAATAAAGGAGCTTTCTAATTTCTAAGCAGTGTAGGTTGTCTACTTTAAACAAATATTCCGCATTAAAACATCGCATAATACGATATCTCACAATATAACACTATATCTCTGAATTAACCACAAGAGTCAGACACGCCATGTGAGAGCTTGACTATTCAACTCTGTCTACTGAACATATCCTTACACACAGTCAGAGCACTCAGAATTTTCATCATTATCTTTTCAGTTTTAATTACTGATAAAAACACTCAAACACGTTAAGTTTGGTATATTCTAAGTGCATCTTATTATTAAAAAAACATTTTTTTTTTCTGTGACAACTGCAGACATTATTTCGTGAACTTTAAGAGCGTTTTGTCATAAATGTTGTATGTTAGCATCACAGGCCTGCAGCACCAACATATTTAATCGCTGTTTTGATTTTCGAGTTTTAAGATATCATTGATTTTATTTGAAAGCAGACTTTCATTTTCAGCCATGATATACCTTTGAGGTTGAATAGCAAAGTTTGATTTTGATCACGACCCGTCAACAAAATTCCAACCGATATACTTTATTTTACCCTCAAGATCGGCAGTTAGAGTTAAGATTAGATTAGAGATAATTATTGAAGTCAGCTGGAACTTGGAAGTTTGAATTAGATTCTGAATAATTTGTCCAAAAACCATAACCGATTCTGTAATAGCTGATTATACGTGTTAACGCAAAATAACCGTATATACTATATAAACTAATAATGGGTACGAAAATGCAATATTGGAAACGATTTGAGCTATTGAAATGTAATTATTGATTTAATGATTTTGGCACTACATACCACTCCAACAGCTGCGGTTCATTAGATTAAAGGAGTATTTTCATGAAGCCGAGAAGATTTTAACATACCAGCGGTTGCGAGGATATAGGTCGCCGGAGTAAATCATTTACCCACTTTACAGCAGCAGTAGATTCGTCTCTTCCTGATTGGTTAGAAAACATTCTCTGCAGTGCTATGAATCTTCTAGGTTGTCGCGGTTCCTTTTCTGGAAACATTCTGGATCGCTTTGAAGCCTTGAGGAATCAAGAAAATCAGTCTGCGAAGGTTTTAAAAAATGAGTTGTTCAGCGGCAACCTTGTCAACAAATTACTGATGATTTGCACTGCCAGATTGTTTAATTGAAACATTTGCTCATTTGGTTTCAAGCTTCTTAGATTTTTTATTGGGAACTGATGGCTATGCTCATTTGCTTTTTTGTCATACAATCGTTTTGAACTTTCTCAGCATTCATATGCTATATGATCATTTAAAAAACCATATTTATAGGTATTAAGTATAGCTTACAAACTGAAACTCATCCATATGAAATTGCTAAGACTGAGGGAAATATGCTCGTATGTTAAAGTGATTCATGGGTGCGGATCCCTATTGCAATTCTATGCAAAACCTTTTCCATTCGGCTGTACGAAAGCCGTGGTGTAGATTACATTTACTACTATGAAGCTTATTATGTTAACAGACTCCAATTGAAAAATCAATCCCTAAAATTTGCCATTAGAAGCTGCTTATTACTTTCTTATAGATAAGAAGATTTTATTGCACATATTTAAGTTTACTGTTTTCACTTTGGGAACTACCCTGAAGTTCATGATCAAAAGCAGTGCTGACTATTGGCAACAAGTGTATCAGCACTTTGTAAGGTTTCCTGTAAGCAGCAAGCATCTCTAAAGGTGTTGATGTTGACTTATTTTTCAAGTCTACACAGTCTTTATATAGGCTCAAACTTGCATGGAGACCAAATGTTTCTAAAATCAGCTTTGGAGGTTTTTAAAAAGGGGTTGTTCAGCGCGGCAACCTTGTCAACAAAATATTGATGGTTCGCACTTTACAGATTGTTTAATTGAAACATGCAGGTAAATTGGTCATATATATATAGTGCGATGAGTGTTGCAATCGGTGCCATTGGCGCCAACAGATCCATTCAGTGGAACAAATGGATGTTCCATTGCCGCCAATGGCGTCAATTGCCCCACTCATCAAACTATATGACCCTTTCGCCGAAACATATGCTTCCACGATTCTTTTATTCATTATTAGGAAGTGATTGCTTTGCTCATTTGCCATTTCTGTCATAGAATCGTTTTGAAATTGTGCAGCATTCTTGTGCTATATCATTTAACAAACCATGTAACGTATTAAGTGGCTTACAAACTCATTTCCTATTGGGCACTGGCATATAATTTTAGGTCTATAGCTAACTATGAATTTACGATAACACGATTAAAATGGAAGAACAACCTCTAACATTCGTTATTGAAGCTTTTTTTACATTCTTACAGATAATAAGACTTTATATTGCACATTTCCGGTTTATTGATTTTACCAAGGGAACTTACAGTCTCACTTTATACTTTGACAAGTGACTTGATCGCTGATCAACTTCATGATCATTAGCAGTGCCTACTAATTGTAACTTAAGTGCCAGCAACTTTGTGAGTTTTCCTTTCAGAAGCAAGCAATGTCTCTAAAGGTGTTGACATAGACTAACTATTCTATCCTTCACAGTCTTACAGGCGCATACTTGCGCGGAGGTTTCGAAACCAGTCACTGTCCTTTGATCATGGAGGTTATCTTTTCATTCATTCCAATATTACAAAGACAGAACGGCATAGTCCGACATTCCTGTAAAGATTTAAGACTCGTGGTTAATAATTCCTGAAAGATTCTTTGTGACCGCCGAATTTTACTTCCCCATGCTGATCTATATAAGCACCTGATACGACGGTGTAGGTTACTTTGTTACTGTGCTTAAACTCGCAGACGTGCTCTATATCTTACTGTAGACGTGCTCTATATCTTACTGTAGATTGTCTGACAGTCTGTGAAGTGCAAATACACAGCACAACACCAGTACACCACCTTAACAACGGGTATTGAATTGAAGTTTGTTTGTGTATGCATGTCGGTACACGGAAGCGTTGTTTAGTTATTAAGAATGTAGCTTGTGTCACACAATTTAAGTCTCTCTCCCTTCTCTCGGCCTTTAGATCGTGACAAATTTGAATCAAAATTCGTGTTTATTCTTTCAAATGAACGTGTATTTTTCGCGTTCGTTAGTCGTCTTGCCACATTGGATCACAGGTTTTTTTGCTTTGCTTGTTAAGATAGTGAGATACACCATCCATAAAGACCTTGTATTTAAAGAACCAGCGTGTCCGGTTATTCCTTTATCAAGTTATCGATTGTGGAGCTGTAAATTGTTCTTTAAGTTAATGACGTAGAATGGTGCACATTCCACGTCACAACCAACTCCTGTTCCATTACTCTAGGAGCTATGCGTCTTAGTGGACCTTCACATTAAGGCAAGATTAAACTGCAACTGTCACTAAACTAAAGTCTTTACAAGAAAGTTCGAAACCATGCACACAGTACTGCCTTGAACGGCCCAATAACTCCTAACTGACTTAATATTTTTTTAGAAACGGACAATTTCCTGCCAGGGACCCATTCTTCTCTGATTCTGGCCTCTTCAAGTTGTGTAAATGCCTGACTACTTGACTACTTATTAACTACTTAACTATTAAGACATCCTCATTATATTTAGCCAGCCACAAATTCGCTTATTGCATGACCCTACTCCATGGTTAAGATATGACCGGTTGTCATATGATATCCGTCTATTAAGATCGTATTATACCCTTCTATAATTGCACAAGTTTGAGCTTCCTTGTTCAATATCAATTCATCACGAAAAGCTTAACATTGTCCATCGTTGTTGAAAGATTCAAGCATCTGTCGTTGACATAATTGAGGAATGAATTAAACCATAACCCCGACTATCAATTTAACAAACCCTTGCATTAAAAATAAAATTCTCTGAATTATACAACCAGATATTTATACAACAAGTCAGTCCAAACCTCCTGGCAACTTGATTAAAGTTCAAGTTTTATTTGTAACGTGACAACACGAAATAGAAGTGTCTTTTTGTCGGTGTGACTCCATATTATACATCACCCTTTCATCTTATTCATCATCCTATCATCACTTTACCAACGATTTGCAAAGCTACAATTACCGTGATATTTGTCAAAACATTTGAATCTGTTGCAGTTCTGACACAAAACGAATTAACCCATTATGTTAAGTATGCAAGATAAAAGCTGCGTCTACAAATGCTCTTATGCCATATAATGGTTATGCAAATTGCTGCTCTTGCTTTTTGCCACTGCTTCCCCAATTACATATGCTCTCTTTAGATTCCCACATAAAAGCATGAAGCGTAATGATAACGACCTACAGTATGAGAAAGACATATGAGTATAAGACACGACATGTCCTGCCAGCCGTCTACAGAAATAAAAAATATATTCTTTACAGCGCATCCTCCAACTCAGGTCCAACAAACCTATCCGAGTATCCGACAATCGCTCAATTCGGTGCTGCATTTTCCCTTGATCTTAGTACATGTTGGCAGACACCATTTAAATTTACAATGGTTCTATAATTGTTGCATTATTTTCGTCAAATCAGTTTGTCAGACTGACTCTTTCGTGTTATATGTATGGTCGACGTATAAATCCTGATCCATCATCTCTCCTTTCAATATCGACACTTACCTTACGTCTCTCTACTTGCTAAGTTGAGCGGATTTAAAAGTAGGATGTCATCTTTTGTCAATATCCAAACTAATATGCAGATATAATTGTTATAGCAGCAGAAATTGGTCGGACTTCCTTGAAATTTACGTTACAGAGATGGACCAGGTTATACTATTTGAACGTGATCACTGATCGTATAATTATCCGACGAATGCTGTTAACTTTTTCTTCCATCCCACTGCGAGATGAAAGGTAGGGTTAAGGGCATTAGTTGTTACTTGTTAGGTCTATCACGATCGTGGTCACGCTCAAATTCTAAACCAGCTGCTTAATGTTATACTAGACAGCAGATTATATTGGTAGGTCCTCAGATGGCTGTAAAAACCAAGTTATTTCTGACATCAATATACTAATGATTGACGTTTATGATGATGGATCCAATGCATAGTACAATGGTTTGATCTTACTCGCATATATCAGCGTTGAGTTTCTGTCTTTAAGATTCATCAGAACGATATTTTTACTTCTTTGTGCAGAAGATAGTAAATATTCCAGCAATTGACGCCTTTAATCCTTTATATATGAAATCGAGCTTTCTGCACTCTGCGATAAAAATCAAAGGATAGGGCTTGGATTTTGTCTTTTAAATTAGCGCTAATTTCATCACCATGGAAAAAGAATATTTATATGTTCCACTTTTATCAATGGAGGCAAGATGATTAATTCATCGTTTTAAATATATGTCATATATTTTGCATATTTTACTCAGCTGATTTTTCGATTCGCACTGCATGGCCTTGTTACCAAATTATCTGAATAAACCATTTACAAGGTTTGAATATTGAAGAATTCAATCGTTATTGAGGTCGAGGTCCGAGGAACTTCGACCGCTCAATCATTTTACAAAATAGTTCTGCACTTTGTAAAAATTTTGTTTCTCATTCGTTGTTGATCACGGATCAGGTGATGAATTTATGATCATGTGTATAAATCAGTATAAGTTTGGCAAAAGTATATCATTGATAACAAATTCGAGCATTGTTTACTGGAACTCCCTAAAGTGCTTGTTCCCTGAAACAGTCAGGAGGAGTCATCTAGTCATACCCAGTTCAGCTCCAAGACCAATTGTTTGACGTTTGTCATTTAAGCCATGTGCTTACATACTTGATCTTTAGTCATGGACCAGACAGACTACCCTTCCACTCAGTTACTGATGAACAATGATCTTGAAGCTGGTTGTCGCGAATTTTCACGTATATGCATGACTGAGTAATCTTTGTTTAATCCACTTGTGTAAGGATGGTGTGTACCATATATCGTTACGTCACTCTGACTTAATTACACATCACCAGTGAAATTTCGGTGTTAATTCATAGGGAGATCTTTTGTTGACGTTGTGCCAAACTTCTAGCATATTGACATATATTGATATTGACATGTTGCTTCTTTTTAAACCTGTTCCATGCTAGAATTGCACGTATCAAATCGAGCATTTTGAAGAGTTGCAGGTTTTCCTTGCTAAATCATCAATTTTGCTTAAAGTCGGTGAACCCTTCAAGCTCCGACGCATCGTGAAATTAACGAATAAGACAACGGACCACATTCTTGAAGCTTTATAATCCGCAACTGTGCGTGGCGAATGCGATATTGTTGACGTATTGTGTAGACAGGAATCCGTGCAAATCCATGTTGACACATTATTTTGGAATTTTCTGACATTTGCTGCGTGTGTGCACTGTGATAGGATTTAAGTAACTCCGACTCTAACAACTTAAAGAACTATTTCTTATGCTTGCGACGATTTTATTTGACGATTTTATAATTTGGGGGGAAAAAAAGTTTCAAAATATTATGTAAACGTGAAGGAAGAAGCACAGAACTTTTAATTCAATTCTATGAAAATAGTGGCATTTATAAATGTCACCTTTTTCATCATTTCACTGCAGCTCAGAAGACTGTTCCAGCAATTCAAATCAAATTACGAACTATTCTTTTCAGCGACTAACTGCTTCAATTTGAGGCCTAATCGACTTTTCAGCACCCTAGAGAACCTGCTTCTAAAACGTGCGATGTCATAGGACACTCTAAGTTAAACCAAACCGTGCTTTAAATCAATTTTCACCTCGTCACATTAGTGATTAGTCATCACTACGTAACATGGAGATCCTTCTTACTGACATCATTTTCCTGTTACTTGTGTTTTCGGTCGACTATATTCGTTTAAGACACTTTAAAATGTTTCATTGTGCTTCTTTGGCGAACTTTTATATGGCTTTTTTTCAGCCCTATTTTTCGTGCTTTGCCTATTCATTAAGGCTTCTAATATGCCCATTATTCTGTTTAATTCAAGTATGCGGCAGGCGATCAGGCTGTAGCATTTATACTGTTGCTTTACCGAGAAAAGCGGTCGAAATTCTTGTTGAACTTTCTAAGTAGAAAAGGTTGTGAGTCAAGATGCAGGAACAGAGTTGTAAGACCCTCAAAGAAAATGTAGTGAACCGTGGAAGTTAGAAAGTTAGAGCAGACAATTTCAAACAATGGTTATGCGATTCCCGAGATATACAAATCTTAATGATACTCTTCATTAGAAACAGGCTAAATTTACATCGGCATTCACAATTCAGGTTTAGTGGACCTACCGTCATATATGAGTATGTATAATGGCTACAGCTCAACCTTTATGCTTTTACACACAGTCACAGTCTACAGTTCACTATTCATGTGGAGCTGTAATCCGTATAGTGAATTTTAAGATGAAGATATTTCATCAAATACACTAAATAACAATCCCTGCTTTCTCGCCCAATATTGCTTGCTCTTAGTATTACCCTAGTACGAGTTATGGTATAATGCCCGAATACTTTGTCTTTGTTCTAAAACCCTAAACTTCCTGTGTTCATTAGTTCATTTGTTCATTGGTTCATTTGTTCATTAGTTCTTAACCTGCTCCCTATAGTATAGCCGACTTTTTGGCAATCTCACATTTCGAAAAAATGTTTATAGGACAGAAGGTATAAAATTTCGTCATCCTAAAATTCTTTCATCACAATGGTAGCGTAAGATTTTGAGAAAGACGTTAATTATTGGACAAAACTGTAATCCCTCATCCATATATGTAATGCATGATGCTAGGGCTGCTGGTTGCTGGGGTTAAGCTTATTGCGTTTTACAATAACATGTATGCTTTTGCAACACGTACTCTTCAATTTGCCGATCAGTTTAACAACGCAAACAAGGAATTTTCGAAGGCTCTGCTAAACTGACTAGTAGTCAGCAGTTTTAACAAGCTCACCAAGGAGCTTTCCCATGATGAATGAATTCTTCATACACCGAAAACTAGAGGCATTCAGTATAGATTTTTCATGCACCATAGTATTTACCCTGTTATTACTAGACACTAGCAACAATTCACACGTACGGCATGCTGGTAAGAATCCGCGACAGAACTGTCTTTATATTGCCCTGGTAAGACATGTAAAGGTTTTAGACTTCAACGCGTGACATACTGACATAGCAACATATGCTTCTAGTTTCTTGACCAGGGTGGGCTTTTAACTTCCTTTCTGCTCCTTATGTTAGGTGTTTTCTTGTGTTCAGTTAAAATTTAGCAGCTCTTCTAACCTTGCAGTTGTAAACATAAAGCAGGAGGATATAGTATTGTTATTCAGCTGCAAAGCCAAGAACAGTTTCTAAATATCAACTGAATTCATCATGCGGCTAATAAACAGTAGACCAACCGTTAAACTAAGTAGTTATGTGTTTAACTTGAACAAATTTATAGAAGGCTCCATTATTTGCCCACGCGGTGCTCTTATTTTAGTTACATTAACTGCACGGTGTTGTTGGTTTCTTTATGAGAAAATTGATTGAAATATCGAAAATTTCGAATGCAAAATTAGTAACCACTAATTGTCTACTAATCAACCATCAATTACCATTTCATAATCATTAATGACGATAGTTGTTAATGATAATAGCTACCTAGTATTAATAACACTTACAAAGTAACAAAATATTGCTTGATGACAATTGTTATTGACCCGTTTATCTTGCTTAATCTGCAGTTCTCACTGAGATTTGGTTTGCCAAGCCCATTTATATTTCTTGCTTGAAGAAATTATAATGAAGCATTGGACATTTGGACCGCGATTAAGTTAATCAGGCATTATGCAACATTGAATAGTATTTAAAATTTTAACGATAATTTAAACTTTGTGTGCTTAAGATTGGTGAATGGTAGTAATTTGCTGCCAGCCTACAACAAACAGCATGATTTTATTGCATCTTTCAAGCCTGTCTGTTTATTGAGAGTCTCTGTAAGACACAACCACAATTCTTTCTTTCGTTAAATCGGTAAAGCACTTTCTAAAGAACTGCAGGGATTGTTATTTTAACGTTAGTCGTTCAATAGCTGCAATTTCTAAGTGGTCGACTTGTAGTCTCTAGTTTCAGTTGGTCTAAATTTCCTAATCAAACAATTAAACAGCAATTTTCTGACTCATATATAAGCATGATACTTGGGCAGATCTATATCGACTCCGAGTTCAATTTCATCATGTTATTCTGCTTTGTATGCTTGTTTGTAAATCAAAATGTTCTATATCCCCTTGAGGAGCGCTTTTTATGATATATATGACTTCATTGAATTTTCGAAGATTTACTTCCAAATTTCAAACCATGATATTATCAAATGATTTGAAACGACTTCTGTTGAATATGATCTTGCTACAGGTAACATGGCCCTCAACATAACTCTACTCCAATCTCAGCTCACATTGAGTGAAGAGGTTTGTGTCTTAAAGACATGCACTTTTGTAACTAAACCTATAAACTCTCACAAATTTTCCGCATCATATGGCATCTATCAACTTATTACATGTAAGATATAGATCAAACAATGTTATCACGTGACATGATAACCTCCCCAGATAACGATAGGAGTTTTCTACTGGCTGGTTCTGCTCCTCTGTTGGCTGGGTAACACCTTCCTGTTGTACGGTACAATACGGTACAAGGCGGTAAAGCTCGACTCCATGTCAGTCTGGCTGGTCCAGAACTTGGCTGTTGCCGATCTGGGACATGGACTCTTTCATGTTCTACCGGCTGTTATTACCACTAGTTTTGGGTGGGTGTTTCTAGGGAGTTTTCTTTTGTCTTTTTTATGGATGTTTCTAAAACTTATACATTTTTCACTGAAACCTCAAGAATCCGAATGATATAATCAAAATGGATAAGTCCCTTATATGGGTCTAACATATTTCTTCTACGCATGTATCAGCAAAATATCACCCCAAGAGTTCAAACCTATTTATGCATTGCGATAAATCCTCATGTCTTCAGGTACAAATGGGTATTAGGGCCTCAACTCTGCAAGATGCTTTTCATTATCCGCTACGTCTTCATCGACTGCAACTCCTTTCTGATAAACGCCATGGTGCTCAACAAGCTGTACCGGTGTCTCCGTCCCCTGGCGACACCTCCTAGTCGGAGGGGGAAGATTCTTGTGAGCTGTATCACCTTGTTGGGGAGTAATCTCTACACGATTGTTACTTTAGAGGGAGTTCTTTCTTTGGAGGTTTGTATTTTCATTAGCTATACTTTTCTTGGAGGTTTGTATGTCTTAAGTCGTAGTTCTGCAGGAGTGCAGGAGATTTCTGAAAGTTTAAGTTTTATGGAAAATCGGAACATTATAGGCAGTTCCACCCAGTAGAAAATTATTCTTGGTCCATTCAAAATCTTAAGAATAAGTAACCTATTTTATCAATTGCTTCAGGTGGAATACGTTCCTTATTTGTTTGGTTGTGGTCTTATCGAGGATCCTAACGCTCCCTATCGACTTAATGATGTTATACTTACGTGTATTGTTGTGGTAAGTAGATAAGTCAGATGGTTCAGAAGCATCATGAAGACATGAAATTTATTATCACCAAATGCCTGCATCACCTCGAGAACCTGCGATGACGATTGAACTAGAAACAGAGTGCATATTAAAAGAACTTTCGACCACACTTTGTAAGTATAATTTAGATAATTCACCTTTTGACTTGACAAGGTTGGACCGTCTGTTACGCTTATTGGACTAAATTCGTGGCTGATTGCTCTGGCATACTCTAAAGGGACTTCAAGCATAAAGAAAGCTAATCTGCTCATAGTAGGTACGGAACTTTAATAATGCAACCTTAAGATATTTAATCACATAACTGATTGGTTATTTTATCTTTCTCCTAACTTTTTATTTGTATGCCGTATTAGCTTCATTTTTAGTTGCTATTTGTTGGTACTATTTCACATTAAAAGTTTTGTCAGCTTATTATAGAAAATGAAATATTTTCTGAAACATTCGACTAACTTCAATTCTTGGACTTGTACTCACAACCTCTATCATCCTGTTTATACAACTTAGTGACATTCAGGGCTGATAACCTTTATGTACGTTTCTTCCAACATTCCCTACTTCTTCTGGATGTTACAGTACTACAACTTCATCCCCCACCTACCTGGACTGTCGATGGTTAAATACACACGATTTGTAACTCTCATGCTACAGGTTTGAGCGGTTAACATTCAATTTGTTGTTTTACTTTACTCGACTTGACACCTCGGATGTAAATTCAACTTTTAAACTATAGAAGGTTTTGGTGTTGTATACTTAAAACAGAATTAATTCATCGATTCAATCATTAGCTATGGATGAATGTTTTGGTGAGCTTCCCGACCATATAAGCCATAGATTAATAAATCCGACCCGATCTCCCTTTTACATTATATTTCTTTTTAAAACTTAATAAGTATCTGATGCCCTGATGGATTGAAGCTTGTGTAAGTTCTTTTTCACATTGTGACTCACATATCAATTGGCATAGTCAATCTCAGTGTTTGTCATCAAATTGTTTGTCATAAAATTAATTTGTTAAATTAACTATTCAATTTCAGATGTCCTGTTTTGTCAACCCTTTCATATATTTCTACACTAATCCTCGGTTCAGAAACTTCACCAGCGGCTTTTTCCTGCACAAGATTTCTCTGATAAAAGGGTATAATGGTTGTTATAATACTGGAAATGTCATTGTTTTCCAACGCAGATTTATCTGAGCATGTTCATTGTTTATCAATCTTCAAATAGCTGTTTGATTTTTTATAAATCTCCTTATTTGATTAAAAGCAGTGATCTGAACCACATTTTTGATCTTATTCTGATTGACTTTCGCTAAAATCTTGGTCTACTTCTTCAGGGAGAAATTGCCCGAAAATTCAAGACCTTGCTTTATGAGATTAGAAAGCGTTTCTTCAGCCTATGTAATAGAAGCCCGCCGAAAATCATCCATACCTACCTATCATATAAAAGATTGCCATGATAATCTTAAAATTTCTTTGCGTAAATCATCAGTCAACCTGCTAAAGTCTAATGGATAAAGATAGTGGAAAAGACGGAGCTGTGCAAATTGTCCAAGTTATAAACTTTCGTCCCATGATCACGGCCAGAATGTCAAAAATTAACAAATGCAATGACCCTCTGAGTCAGTAAAGTTTTTATTTGTTCCTGCTGTGCCCTGTGTTAGTGTTTTCTGTATGCAAGCTCTGTGAATTTCATCCTCATAAGAGCATTAATACTTGCTAAGTAACTTCTTGTGTAAACAAAATGAGACAATGAGGAATATGCTTAAAGTTGCTGTCACAACATATTTTCTATGGTAAGTAAATCGGTCTAAAATGGAACGATTGGTTGAGTTATAACATCAACTGGATTGATCCGCATGCTGCATTTGATTTCAAATCAGAATATTAATCATGAATCCATTTTATCAAAAGTAAGAGTAAACAATGATTTATCACTGTAGCTAATGGTTTTATTGACGTAAGTTTTTTTACAATGTAAACTTATCTAACTATAACAATGACTATCAAATATTTCAAGTTGTAAACTTTACAGGAGTCAAATCAACTCTGACTGGTCGAGACCGAGTGGTAGAAGTTCATTATACTACAGCACTTCAAGGGGTTCATTCGCAGCCCAAAGTTTCAGGAAGCACAGGAATGATCTAAGGTCGGGATCGGTTATCAGTTACGCGCACACTTCTCCAGGAAAAGGAACATCTCTCTACATCCCCATACCTTCACCGGCTACGTGTCACAACAATGGAAACCCAAAGAATGGCAGTGCAGAAACTGTTGGTCCAATCGAATCGGACTAAGATTCAATTTATGCGTTCCAAACTTTTTATATGTTTTAAGAGGAAGAGTATAAGGATTAGGACTACTTCGAAAAAGGTTAAGAGTTTGTGAGCTGTGCTTTTCTGTTTTAAACATATATGATGTGTTCCGGAAATGCTTTACTTTTTTATTCATACTAAATCCGAAGAAGATTTTCCGTCTAAATAGAACATAGGACCTTTATACTTCTTTACATTTCTTTATAAGTAAACTATATAGTTGATTGTAATATTTTTTCATATTTCTACGAAGTCAATCACATATAAGATCAATGGTTTCTTCTACACGCATATTTAACAATTTGTGTCATGCGATAACAAGATGAATAACATGAGGCAGACACGGGCACTGCTGCCACCAAAAAATTAAGCACACCACCAACGCCGATAAATTGCTAAATGTCAATTTGTTGCCTGTAATTTTTGTAATTGTAGGGTTCAAGATTTCAGAGAATTGTTTAACCTTTTCTTGATCTTAAAAACGTTGAGCAATATAATGCATTAGTGTTTTTACAATAACTTTTCCAATGCCACACAAGCAATCCTAATGCTGCAATCCACCGACACATCTTGTCATCTTGTCATCTTGTCATCTTGTCATCTTGCCACCGCCAAGTGAAATATGGCGTCTATTTCTGGTACATCGTAGAGGGCTCATTGCAAATAAGTTTGAAATTTAATTTTGTTTTTGTAATAGCCATATTAAAGTAATTCTATTTCTTGTTATGAATATTATCTAATAAGTCATTTTATTCAAGAAATGGTTAATGAGGCTACTGCAATATATTCTATAAAAGTATTGCGTAGATACACAGTTTTAAAAACACTAAATTATGCACGTACGTGATCACGTGATTACGGGAACTTTCAAAAATTCTTCCTTTCATAAGACAGTGATTGACCAATGATCAATTATAAGGTACGGAGGATCATTGTCGAGTAATTTGCAATGTTTATGAATAGATATTAAGTTCAGTGTTTTTGTAGATGTTGTTTACACCTGCAAAGTTAGCCGTATCTTTCCTGTACACATAACGTCCAGCACTGACGAGATCTGGACCTCTTCCAGTAGTTTGACTTCTAGTTAAGCAGAAACTTTGGAAGTTTCGAATCTGGCATTCTTGATACATGACCAAACCAGTGTAGTCTGGCAGCACTAATGAAGGTCTCGATCGGCTTGATGCCAGCACGACTAAGAACTTCTTCATTGGACACATGGTAATACCATCTAATCCACATGAGATTCACCTTAGAGAGGATTGATGAAAAACCTCAAACTGTTTCATTTGCTTTTACAGTGTCTAAAACCATTTCACCATAGTTCTTGCTTTTCTTCTGCAGCACAAGGCTGTGACTGATGTTTTCAGTTCCTCGCTCTTGAATGCAGCGAAATTAAGACAAAACCCGGCGGTCCCTGAATATCTCCCTGACCTGTACCAGAGTTCCCAACATGTTTTTAAGGACGACTTCTCTGTCCAGATTCAAAACGTTTCTGGATAACCACATTATACTCCTTTAAACCTTCGTTAAATTGCTTAGACATTCGATCGCAGGTCATACAGAATTATCAGTAGCAATTATTTGCGTTACTGACCGAAGTCTAATTTTAAGACGGCCACAAATAAGATAGTGATCAGATCCGTTTTCTACTCCACGACGCCCCTTAATTTCAGCCAACATGTTGAAAAACTCCTGCTTATGCAGATGTGGTCAATCTGATTAAAACTGTTGAAATACGTACCAATTTGAATATCCTTGTGCTGAAAAAGAGTCCACTGATGACAAGCTGATTAAAGCAGCTCAGAAATTCACTAGACGGTCGATGTAATCTTTGCGTTCAAATCTGTACAGAACAATTTTTTTCTGTTTGTGCTTTTTTTTTGTTGTGCTGTACAATTTTTATTACTTTAGTACTTTTCCGTTGAACTTTAGAAGACTTGTTTTAGATATTTTCAAGGAACTTTCAAGAAACTTTCTAGGAGATAAGTTCCTTGTCGTCTTACTCTACATAGGAGGGAGAAACAAAGAAGTAGAATTTACCGGCCGAATCAGGATTGAGTGCAGCTTTCCAGCCAGTCTTGTATATCTATTACTACTAAAATTTAAAATAAATTAGATAACAATCCTGTTATAGTAGGATTATTATCATATTGTTAGAACATAGATTGTATTTTGTTTACAACGCCATATGCTGCATATGCTGTAGAGCAGGCCTGTTTTCAAACCTAGTCCACGTGAGATTATGGAACCAGTAAAAGCCAGGATTGTAAATAAGATCTAACAACTGTCTGAAACTAACCAATGCTAGAAAATTTTCAAGTTAAGACAGGAATATACCGGCCATTGAGTGATAATTGGCAAGATCAATTCGTCTCGCTTCAATTGTTATTGGCGGGACTTGCGGTGCAACTTCGTTAGAAATAGTAACGTGTAGCCAATCAAGAATCAGAGTTGTCGAGTAATCGAACAAGAGTGGAGAATCGCCCTTATCACGTGATGATGACTTCAGTCTGGGGGCTATATAGGCTGTAGCGCTCAGTTTTGTTATCAGAGTTTGACAGGCGAATTTAAATTTCGTGGTCGCAGTTTTGATTTATGGCTGAATCACGATAATATATCTACCTTCCTTTCAAACACTCGTCTATAATCTTACCACGTATCCCTTATTTTACCCAGTTCTCATCAACTTAGGATCAACTTAAGAAGTTTTTGAATCGTTTCTTACTATTAGCCCACGGACAACGTACGGTTAAATTAGGAAAAACGATTAAAAAAACTTATCTTTTTTGGTGCAACACTTGGGTTTGAGGCAGCAACCTTACAACATAACAACAGCGTCCGGTAGATCAGCGTCCGGTTCTACTGGACCTAGCAACCGTACATAAGCGTCCGGTTTTACTGGACCTAGCAACCGTACATCAGCGTCCGGTTCTACTGTACCCAGCAACCGTACATCAGCGTCCGGTTCTACTGGACCCAGAAACCGTACATCAGCGTCCGGTTCTACTGGACCTATAGCAACCGTACATCAGCGTCCGGTTTACTGGACCCAGAAACCGTACATCAGTGTCTGGTTCTACTGGACCAAGCAACCGTACATCAGCGTCCGGTTCTACTGGACCCAGCAACCGTACATCAGCGTCCGGTTTTACTGGACCCAGAAACCGTACATCAGCGTCCGGTTTTACTGGACCTAGCAACCGTACATCAGTGTCCGGTTCTACTAGACCCAGCAACCGTACATCAGTGTCCGGTTTTACTGGACCCAGCAACCGTACATCAGCGTCCGGTTTTACTGGACCTAGCTGACTACTTTGCACAGCTGCACCAGCTTGCTGTACCTCTGTCTCTCGAGGCGGCCGGGGCGCTCCTTTAAGATTGACTATCTAACCCTTGAGAAAACTCAACGTATTAAATTTAATGGATTGGTCTGTCATTCTTAATGCACAATTTAAGTTAGATAAACAGTATCTAGACGTGCCATGCACCATCGTTTGTTGATTTTTGTCATGCATATATAATTATATTGTGCTGGTACATACTTTACGGCGTTACTGCCACGCACATATGCACGTACGCAATTAAAATATGTTGCCAAGGCGATTGGCAAAGCTGATCCGTATGCGATTCCAAGTTGAAGAGATGTCAGCTAACCAGATGCTGATGCAAACTACATGCCACCTTTGGCGCGCTCAAAAAGTCTCTGGTTAGAGCAATACAGAGATTATGCGCTAAAACCTAGTATGAATATTTGCGCGTCGCACGAATTCATGGTTATCGCGATAATATGTTAATTGTGTGCCTCTTTATATTATAGACAATATTGATACAATATTTTTAAAACAACAAAGATTAAGGTCCCTGACTATTTAAATATCAGTCAGTCAGGTTTCCTTTTGAAACTGTTTCTGATATGAATGTAAAACGGTGTTTTCAAATTTTATGAGCGGACGTAATTATACCTAACTGGCTCTTTGCCCAAATGTACCGATCGGCTTTCAATTACTCTCATAAGTTCGCGTTTTAGTCCCTACAATACATTAAATATAAAATTCTACCATATAGGTTGTGTAATAGAACCCGTAATAGATATCCCGAGAATGAAAAAGGTTCTCGAGATGAACAAATTGTTTCTAATATACTTTTTGGAGGCTAATTTTTTCAATTTTTGAAACAAAAAGTTTGTGAAGACGCAATATTAGTCTTACAGTTAACCCGGTGAGCTTCTTATTTTCAGATATCGTAGGTTTCACTAGGCTGTCGTGACTGATGATTTGATACTTGTCTGACTCTGTCGGACCCTCATTCTCTCCGAGGATAAAATGAGGCGATGGTGCGCGCTGCTGTACAAATTCGATACCTTAACAAGTCACCAAAAGAATATCAACAAACTTAAACTTAGCGTTCATCCCTCCACGCACCCTTTTCTAAATCACATTAATTTAGAACTCAAAATAAAATAAAAACTTAAAATCGTTTAGGATGTCCAGTTCATGTACATCCTCCAAAATTGTCTTGTTCCTGGCATTGTGGTGCACTGTAACGACCAGTATACAACCGGATCCAATAAATACTGCTGCAAAGAACATTAAAGTTTTGGACAACAGCCCTGCAGATGACGTTAAAGAAAACTTAAGCTCCGAAGAAGTCATGAAAGAAAGCACAACAGATTCATCAGAGTACATACATTGCTCTACTGATGACCTCAATAACGGAACGATCATGCCATGCTCCAAAGACGAAGACCCGTTTTCCGAAACCAGAGATCTGATTGAGGACCTGTGGAATGGTGGTCGGGAAGGACTTCCATACTCGGATGCGTATGAAAATCGTCGGCTTTCTTGGTCAAGCGAGGCGAGCAATGAATATGATCAGGGAAAAGTCGACAAAAAAGAATTAGTGGTCGTTCCAGAAAAATTATCTGTTAAAAAGCGGTTCGTTTTCGTATTGCCTTTAAAGTTAATTGCAGTTGTAAAAACCACCGCCAGCGTTGCTAAAGTTGTGGGTCCAATTCTAAATGTCGTGATGATATTCGTGTCTCGTTTACTGTCACCGGAGCTGAAAGCAATTCAGGCTGGTTTCGCTGAAACAAATGCAGCTTTAGATGTCCTATCACTCAAACTGGACCAACTAGAAGACAAGTCCGACTTTAACGCAATACTGCCCATCCTGATAAACTTCGAGGCGAGTGTTGGTCACGGAATGGAAAAATACAACACTCTAGCGACGTACTTGAATAATACTGAGGGAGATTTGAAATCTCGAGGGAAGACCTTGCTTGAAGATCTCATCAACTACGTTAGAGATAATGGGGATATCGGCCGGCAGTTGCAGCTGATCACGAAACACATAGTGAAGGGATTAGATACCGCTCATAATGGCGAACATCTTCTATCCACATTTCAAAGGGCTGAAAATAATGACTGCTCAAAAATCGTCCCATTTGGTCTTAAGCTTCTTACCCTGATCCAGAATGCCCAAAAGTTGCAGTACATCTATGAACTTAACCAAGGAATTGTCAGATCGACCGATGACAAAGGCTATCCCAAGGACATCTACGATATTCATGTAGAAATTGTGAAACAGTACGCTGATTGTAATAAAAAGGCTGGGAAGGAAAAAGTAAGTTACTGCTAAATGTTAATGCTATTTTGTTCTAATTTCAAAAAACTTTTTGGATTTTTACTGTTTTTCTTCCTCTTTCATCCTATTAAGTTATCTAAACTTAAAATATTGTTTATCAAGGCGCCTTCACGTTTGCAGTATTGTGTGTTTAAGGGGAAAAGTAAAGCTTCACAAGAACATCTTCACCTTTTCCTACCAGGTGTCCATATATGGAGGATGAACCTTTGAGAAAACCACTTACTCAACTCTTTTGCAAAAATAAAAAAATCTCTTCACTTCTTTGAAAATTGCAGTCCGAAAAAAGCTTGATCTTTTACTTAATAGGTCATCAAATGTTGATTCATCAAATGTTGTTTCATCTTCTTAATTCTTTTCCTTATTTAACCATAAAACCAAGTCCATTCTTTCAGTCCGATAGATAAATGTGTTGACGGTAAATTATTCTACGTTATTTCCCATTCAGTTGGCCTTCTTAATGCTAGGCATTATTGTCACTTTTGTTCATGTAGTCCTGTAGTTGTAGTCTGAATTCTTACTCTCATATGAGCGATAGGTCCTTTGGAAAATCCGAAATCGAACACCATTCCACACTTTTTTAATTGTATAGTACCTGTGTTGATCTCGGTTTTATCTCTCATCTTGATTCTCTTTAAAGATTAAGGTGGAAGTTTTTTTGTAATGATACAATTATTGATTCTGGCCACATATTTGGTGATAAAAAGTAGGGAAAGTCTTCTTATAAATACTTCGCCCGAGACTGAAAAGATCAGAACCAGGAAAGTTATCTTTAGATATTCATTTTGGTGTACTGGATCATCGTCATTCATCAGCTTCTGAAATTAATGTTATCATCTGTAGTGTCGGTCATCTATCTGCATTCCTGCAAAATATCATAACTATTTCTATTTCAGGAAATCTTTAATCTGCGGAAGTCCTCGAAAAAACTACCTTGCGTCGAAGGTCATGTGATCCAACTATCACCTGATGGGAATTCTCCATTTTGTCTCTGTAACTTTGGATACGGTGGTGACCAATGTGACGTTTCTCTGCTTACCAACCCTGACAAAAGTCTCATCTCCTCTATTCTTGACATCTCAGAAAAGTACAAGGTACCAGGGATGTTTGATCTACAAAAGCAGATCGACGCTCAGACTGAAAAGATAATGAACGGTTTGGAAGAAAACAAACTGGAAATTATCACAGAGGTCCGTAGCATCACCAACGGGCTGCAGAAGAATAAAAACACAGTGCTGGCTGCACAATCGGTGATACTCAATCAGATGAAAACTGAGACAAATAAGGTTCTTGGAGGGTTTGCAAATCTTAGAACAGCCTTTGAAGCTGCCCTCGAGAAGGAACGGTATGACCGAATAATGAGGTCAGAGAAGTCTACTAATACGATCGTGCATAGCATCGTAGAGGTCGCTCAACAAATCACTGATATGTTAGTTAATCTTGACAGAAAGACTATTGAAAACAGATACTTTGATGAGTTGAGCCTGCATGTGCCGGTGTTCCAGAGAATATTCGAGTATGCTAGCTCTGCCTCTTCCTCGGAACACATGAAGGAAATGTTCAGTCAATATCTGGATCAAAACAAGCATTATTTCTACGTAGCAAGAGAAGCCCTCACCCACGCTGTTGTAGGACGGCCAGATTCTTATCTGAGAGCTCAGATGAATGGGTACATGACATCTGGATGTACTGAAGAATACAACGAAGAAATAAGATCAACCTGGGAAATGCTTTTGGACCTCCATTCCAGTACATACGTTATGGAATACTGGGACATGAACTATCGATGGCGAAAAGCTTTCTTAAGCAGGGATAAAGACGAAATGGCGGCTATAGAGGAACAAAGGACTTTCCTTAAAGAGCAACTAGATATTGAGGGTGACTTGCTGAGCAAGGAATATGATTTAAGTTGTCCATCGTTTGAAATGACACAAATAGTCGGTGGTGGTTGCAAAGAAGGGTTCGTGTTCCGAGGTCAGACAGTAAAGACCATCAAATGTATTGAGGAGCATAGAAGCATCGTGCTGAAATCATCAGGGACATTGACGGACAATTTAATATGTCAGGATGAGGGGAAATGGAATGTCAACATAGACGACCTGATATGTGTTCAAAGCTGTGAACATGATGGTACAAAGTTTGTTATCGGAGACACACGGAAATTGCCATTACCGAATATTGGTTTCCATTGGGTAGACTCCGATAAAGAAGCCGTTACAGAATCAGAATGCCTCTTTAACCCCCATAACAACACGGCTGTATGGTCCCACTATGAAGAAGAGGATATCGATGAGTGTATCTCCGGAGAGGAATTATGTGGGTACCATGGCTCCTGCATAAATGCAATAGGCTCATATACATGTAACTGTGACGAAGGGTTTGCATTTAACCCGGGTTCAGGATGTGAGGATGTAAACGAGTGTACTGTTGGTGGAAGAGGATCAATATCTTGCATGGTGAGCCAGCAGCTAGGGGTTTGCAACAATACTGAGGGGAGTTATGAATGCATTTGTCTGGTTGGAGCTTACAAATCTAGTAATACTTCTCAAGAGTGCAGTCCTTGTCCGTGTCATGAGGATGGTGTCACATCCAGTTTCTGTGATGTTGAGACAGGCGAGTGTTTTTGCAAGGATCGGGTGGGAGAAGAAGATTGTAGTGCTTGTCAAGTTGGCCACTTTGATTTCCCAACTTGCAAAAAATGTCAGCTGTGCAATACTGACGGCACTACTGAAAAAATATGTAACCCTGACAACGGAACTTGTTTATGTAAATCAGTTACATATGGCGAACTATGTGACAGATGCTGCCCAGATTTGAACTGTGAAAGTGATTACCGATCATTTCCAGGTTGCGACCCTATTGTCAGCAATGGGAAACTGAGTTCCTGGACTAGTTGGAGTAGCTGGAGTGATCTTGGAAGCTGTGACGGCTCCTCATCAGGATATTATCAGAGTAGGAGTCGACAACGCACTTGTGACGATAGCACCATGACTAGACATGGCAGATCTTGCAAGAAGCTGAAGGATCATTTGGAGGATTCTCAAGAGCGGCATCGTTCTGTTTGTAAGTCTGTCACCGGGTACGCCGTACACATGACTTGTGCATGGACTGCAGGGACATATGGAGGTATTCAATTTGGTATTAGGCAAAATGGTATCGAGTGTCATTCTTATAGCAGTACAATTTCCGGGCCAGATAGGTGCAGATGGTATTACAGATCTGGACGTCAGGGATGCAATAAACTCTTTGACACAACAAAGTCGATCCAGATAAGAATCTTGAATAACCATTGGAATAATGCATATGTCGATTACTTTCGTGTGTTAATAGATGGCAGCTACAGATACTGGCGTGGATCAGAAAAGTTAATTGATCATGACAGTGGGAGGGACTGGCACTGGGCTTCCCACGGCTAAGAACAAACTTGAAAGTGGACTGCCTGAGCTGCCATCATGGACAGATACTGATTTTTAAAAAAATTGTTACCTACAATTTCAACATTTTAGCTTAGATATAGTTCACGGTAGTTAGCTCCAATATTAGTTGAATTAGTTTATTTAATTAAAATATCCTGTTTATTTAGCCTGCGTAAAATTTCAAACTTTTTCACAGTAAATTTGCCTCAAGTAGATGAATGTATTGCTTGAAATTATTTAAAAAAAAAAAAAAAAAACCGAAAAAGAATACAAAAAAAACGAAAAAAATATAAAAATGCATGATTTCCATTATCAGTTTAAACTTATTAGGTTACACCGAATAAATTTAATCATATTATGCATCTTTGATATTTATTGATTTTTTTGCATATCTTGATCGCCTAGAGACTTTAACTTTATTTTAAGACAATTAAATAATTATATTTAAGTGTTACTTTGGATGAAATTCTATGAACAATCCTAAACAATATAACATGTCAGTAATTGCCAAATAATTTTGACAAATCCTTTTTTGACAAAAATAAATTTTGTTAAAATGTTAGTGTTTAGACTTGATTAGTTTTTTTTAAGTTTCGGTGTCTGACTGTTTCAAATAAATTCGAAAATCTGCGGATCTACTGATTAAAGATGGTCCACTTTCCAGGCAAGCCACTTTGATCCTGAACTATGAATTTATGCTGGGTTGTGAACAATTTTTAATATGTATGAGTAAAACATTTGCAAATTATCAATGACAATATAGACTTTTTCCATTTAACTTAAATATCTAAGCTATGAACATTTTGCGCCGGGCTGCAATAATCGTGGACGAGAAACACCTTAGCTAGGAAGAAGCTAACCACTGAACACTCCAATGACTTTGTGTCTAAAAGAAAGGTATTTATATTGCTTCAGAATACCAAAATGTGTCCAAATAATTACAGTACAAAGCTAATCTGTTGCTCCCTAGGACCAATGACCGCCGAAAGTTTTTACACCTGTACATTAAAATTAAAATGATTACAGGTACTTTCTCAATAAGAGCTTGTTCATGTGCCTGTACTTATTTAAAATTTCTCTCTTTTTATTTAGCAAGTTTTTGTGTCTGCTGGTTTATAAGATGCACAGTTTCTCCGTAAGACAAAAGTCACAGGCTCTTATTCCACCTCTGTATGGCTGGCCGTGTCTGAGGATAGTCCATCTCAAATTGTATGGAATATGTTGCTCTTTCAACTCCCAGACTTTCTTCGACAATTCGGTGCTGATTCTCGTTGTTGAAAGAGCTATTATGTGCATTGTACCTTGCCTTGAATGTGTATTCAGTAAGTCCGATGTATTGGTATTGAGTTTCCTCTGTCTGTAATGTAACTTCGAATACTACTGCAGTTTTGAGGCATTTTTCTGCTAATCGGACATTTAGCTTTATTTCTACAATTGCACATTCTATACTTTCTTTTTCTTCTACGGTCCTCTGTGACCTCGTGCTGTTCAGAATTGTTGACACGTTTGATTAGCAGCTGTAAGATAATTTAACGGTGTTTTTGATAATTTTTTGGCACGCAGCCACAGGAACTTATTTCCGATGTTGGTTTTATTAAATTCAAACTGTATGGTGGACTACACAAAATAAAGTTTCTGGTTCTCTTTTTTCTGACTTAAGAATCTGCTGGGTTACTGGTTTTCTCGATCTTTTCGTCGTATCCACTACTTCTTAAAGCTTGTTCATATGCACCTTTGGCTTTGTTAAATTCTTCTGCATTACAAGAAGTGTCTGAGAGACGTTTAGATATCATTTTCTGTTTGATTATGTTGGGTGGATGGTTTGACTGAGCATTGATGTAGAGTGGGAGGCCGTTCGGCTTTCTATATGGGCATTATCTACCGTTGATGCAGCGTTCAATGTCACATATAAGAAATCAACTTCCACCAGGTTTGTTGTCACGGTAATTTTCAGTTCTTCTTTTTTTGAAAACACTACCAATTTGTTTCCGAAGTTTGTCCATTTTTGGGCCATTCTGGTATCATTGCTAGCCCGTCAACTCTATACACGCCCATCAGGTGTGGTGGCATAATTTGTTGCAATTGGTGTAGCATGTACAGTCCCACAAGTTCACACGTCTCTGCACCATCATAGCTACCCATCGTCACATCCCTTACCCTAACCCTTAAGAAGTTGTCTGTTTTGGAACAGTACTTTACTGGGGTTAAATATCTGGGTAACAATGCTGATCTTGGATGTTGTGGGGCACGGTTTTATGATAATTAATCATAATAAGTTCAGCTAGCTCACTGTCTGCATGATATAAGATTTTCGACTTGTTAAGACCGGAGCTCCATAAACCGCAGACATCCTTTTTTAAATTATTGGAACTATGTGTTTACCATGCCACTGCAATTGTGTGTCGCATGCCTCATGCCAGCAATAAATGTGAAAACAGGTTCGGGGGTATCAATCTAGTCTTTTCATTCTGAGGATGGGATAGAATTGCTAATCCAATCCAGATTATTTATTTCTAATCATCACATTGATTATAGTTATAACACTAACCCTAACGCATGTCCGAACCCATAGCCCAGAACCAAACTCGAATCAAAACTTTAACCCAATACGTATAAACCTCAAAACCTTTACTCTTAACGAAATCCGCAGCCCACCTAGCAACCTAAATTCCAATTTACCCTAAGTCTTATATTAATTCTTGGGAAGGAGTCAGAAATCTTTCCTACAGTGATCGACAAATGAAAAACCAGAAAGACCAATTAATTTCAGGAAACGCTGTCACGTAATAGAAAATATTTCCGACTCCTCCTTAGGAATTCTGACGTCTATTCTATTAACTATGACACTATATTTGGCCCTTTTATGATAAATGAATTGAAAAAGCAAACTTTTTTGTGCTGGACCTTTTACTATAACTAATTTTCTTATCTTCTTTAATTTTTAACAACTACTCAAACTGTCTCTCTGTTTTCAGTCGTTGCACACATCGAACATTTTGACGACCGAAAATAGAAACTTCACTTCCCGAGTGGACGGGGTTAGAAATCATCCCTCCAGTCCTGCACATGAGATACAAGAAAAGTTGAACATCAGGTCACATTTGAGATGAAATATACTTTCTTAACTAACTATTTGTCTTTTTTATATCTAATGTTTCTTAACCGCAACAAAATTCGTACTAAAATTAAGAAATTTGCTTAAATGCAAACACATAAAATATAATCTGCCCCCATCAATCAATTATGATAATGGAATAAGCCAGTACAGCAGGCATATACATGAGGACTCGCATTATCTCCAGTCATTGTTCTGGGGGCATGCCTATTGCCTCCTGCCCCCCCCCCCAGTCATGCCACCCCTGAACACTTGCATTTACTTTGGCTTAAACTTAGCGTTTTTACAATTTAAAGACTCCATTTAAAAATATTGTGATAAAACAAAATACATCAACGAATCAAATTTTGACCACTTCATAATCATTCTGAACCCTTTCTCCCGTAAATCAATTGAATAGACCTTGAAAATTATCATCCGGCGGTACGTCAACTGCTAGTCGTTATCTAGGTTACTAAATAAAAACATATCCAAAAAGGTATGATTTTCAGAAAAAAATGTACAAACGCAGCAATGATTTTCACTGCGCTATCAAGTTGTCACGGTAACAATGTCAAACTTGTAAAGGCAATCAATACAAACGGAGACTTGATAAAGTTTTAACATTTTTAAGCGTGTAGTTGATCATTTAGGATCTACATAACTTTCTTCAACAAATAGTCATGCGTAATAAAAATCTCTAAGGTAAAAGATAGGAACTACCAATCTTGAGCCATGTGATCGACAGGAAACTGGAAACTATGGATCTAATAACATCTCACATCCAATTATGTAATCGCCTAGGCCCTATTCTAGGCTTAAAATAATAAATTACGGATTAAGCAGGATGACAAGAGACTCGCTTGTTAGCTGGGTGAATGATTTGTTGACCGTTGTAACTTCATTCTAGCCAGAGCCATTATCCCTGCTTTCTTCTTCTGAAAGTCATATAAATCAGGATTAAAAATGTTTTCATCAAAGAGCCATTATCCCTGCTTTTTTTTCTGAAAGTAATATAAGTCAGGATTAAAAATGTTTTCATCACAGAGCTATTATCCCTGCTTCCTTTTTCTGAAAGTCATATAAGTCAGGATTAAACTTTTTTTTAATCACAGAGCTATTACCCCTGCTTCCTTTTTCTGAAAGTAATATAAGTCACTAAGTCAGGATTAAAAATGTTTTCACCACTTTTTGGTGGCATTTTTATAAACCTTGTTTTAGTCTGTTATTGTTAATTCAACTTACATTTGTAGAAATTTAGATATTGGTCTCTAAAGATATTAGTCAAATCATGTATCCATGAATTCAGCTAAATCTTTCAAAATTTGGGAGTCTAAAGAGTCTTCATTTTCACTTGTCAGTTCATCTTCAGTTAGTGATCTGTCGGTGTCCGATCTATCAGTATCAGTAGACTTGTTCGAAATCTTGGTCCAGGTCACGGTTTTTTGTTGTCTGTGTCTGTAGTTTTTGAAACTTGGGGGTATGTACACACCCTAGTGATAGGAATGTTTGATCAGAGAACTAGGAGGCTGGAGGATAGCGAGGCTCAGTCAGATAGCTATCAGTGTTACTTGTGTCATGTCAGTGTCATTTACAAATACTTTGTTCAATACACTGATCGACATGACTCACTGATATTTATTGAAATTAATCAACTTCGAATGTGATTTAAGTACTGAAATCTGATAAGTGCACAGAAGAAATTGTTAAATTTATTTTTACCTTAAGTTTATCGGTGACCCCATCGGCACCTGGAAAATAAGATTGCTTATATTTTCACAGAATTTTAGGACCCGCATATCTGTATCATGAAACGATAATGTAGAAGCTTTAGGAATCGTCATAAAGTAATATGAGTGCAAAAAAAAGCGGAAAAAGGAAGTTCATGAAAAACAAGCAATGCTGAACAAACCTTGCTCGTTAGCGTTGAGAGTAACCGCGGCAGTGATGGTAATGCTTCTACCAGCGGACATAAGGGCGGACTGGGTGGCGGAGGGTGGGACACCGTCCCTGACGACACAGATGCCTTTACTCCATAACTCCGCCAGATTGTCGATCTGCGAGGTGCGGGGAGCTTTATTGTTTACACTTTACAGTTTTACAGTGAGTTTTTCTACTGATCTATTTATCATTGTGGAGTAATAATTTTCCATTTAGCTGATGATGTTAGTCTATATATTACAAAGCCACATGTAGCATGCAATTCAGCAATTACCACTTAGATTCAGAAAAATAGGTTAAATTTGCTTAATTACATGCACATAAAAACATTGTCTCCATATATCAATTATGGTAATAATTATAGCAACCAAATAAGCCTGCATATTATAGCAACCATGTATCATATGCTTTTTATGTAAGCACAATATACATTATCAAGCAGTTGCAATTATGTTGCAAATTAATAGGTCAATACAAAGACATAGTTGACCCCACCCTAACCGAATTGGTACACATCACTTCTAGACAACTTTACTTGTTAACGTGTAATTTTACCAATTCAATAAACGTGTCATGCCTTACAAATACCAACTATCATGGATTCTTTCGCTTTCTGTTATTAATTGTCGTTGCTGTTCATGTATGAATGGGCGGAAAATGAATTCTTGTAAGTTTTTGGTTTACGGTTTTTCTTCTTCTATGATTAATTGTAAACACTCAAATATAGCTTAAGTCAATCATTTAATGTTAACATTTGGAATTAATCTAGGCAACGCCCTAATATTCAAAACATATCACTCCACTATATTACAATACTAATTGTCGCTTAAGTGAAGACAAGTTTGGTAATTGCGCTAATTATAGAGCGAGTACAAGTTCAATTTGAATTCGAAATTAGTTGACAAATTGTGTGCGGTAAAGTGGAATATCTGTGCCAGAAAAGGACGAATGTCAATGACAAAAATTTTTTTTTTTGTTTTTTTTAACTTGCAACCAACCCAAACGCCGTTGAGCCATCTCTTGGGCACGAAGGTTGCTGAACTTGGCACTGGCACCAGACACTCCTGCGGGGGGCCTGAAAACATCGACTCCACTATTGAAAGTGTCTGAGCTGGATGCCAGGCCCCCGAGGGGTGCCATGAGAAAATGCCGCAGTTAGCTCTTTCACACTGGACTTCCAGGTTTGGGCCGTTGATTACACAAACAAAAAAGGGATAAGGGGATCCCAAGAAAAAAGGGCAGGAGTAAGGAGAGACACATTGATACTGTGCGGCTAGAAAGGAACAAATAATAACAGGATTAAACTGTAAAAGAGTTTAAATACCCAACCTATAACAGGCCGCAGTTAGCTAGGCTGTTAACAATTGAGGGTTTCTCGCCCAATAGGCAGATTTTTAGGGTTCCCAGAAAGGCAAAGAGGTTTGGTTCCTTTTTGTTCTGGAAGCAGTTACCAAGATACCAGTTTGCAACAGCGTTAATAAAGTTTATCCTTCTATCACTATGACTAAGGGTTACTATATGGTGATTATGACTAGATAAAGAGTATCTATGTTAATTTTAATGAAGAGATCTACTTTACTTCTAAAATCTAAGGTGAACGAACAATCAAGTAGGATATGGGATAGAGTTTCCACTTGCTCGTGGCAGAGGGAACAGTAGGGACTATCAGTTTCTATTTTCATTTTGTGTCGCATGTAGCGACACGTGGCAATTCTGTGCCAAATCTTGTAATGAAGCTGGATTAGCTTAAAGTTGTTACTAAAGCTGAAAAAAGGTGTAGAAAACACCCCCCACCAATCGACGTTCATGTTTAACTCTTCGTTCCATTTAAGCATTGGGGGAGAGTGTTTGGGCTAGCCATTTTGTCCCGTATGTTTTTACTTCGCAAAAGATTGTTGCCCCGCCCGGTAAGAAATTTAAGAGAGATGTCTGGGTCGATCAGACTGATGTTTTGACTCTGAGAATTTGGGCAGTTGAATCGCCGGATTGCCATTCTTATTGTTGCAAACTCAGTGCAGTTCAGATCATGGACCCTTAGATCCCACTTAGTAATGAACTGTTCGTATGTCATTACCCCCCCCCCCCCCATTCTCGTTTACAAATTGTGAAAGATACAGAATATTTTTACTTATGAGAAGGGGGTTCCAAAGTTTTGACCCAATATCTGTGATTAAAGGATTTTTCCATATACAGTGGTCTGCTGTACCACCAGAGGCCTCAGCTCTGATTTGTTTTTCCACTCAGTATAGCAGTTAAGAAGACCCAACATAAACCCACATTTATTTGTTGTAAGGGAATTCTCAATAGAAATCGCTATATAATCCGGAAATTTGAGCTGGTTGATGACAATATTCTTCCAAGGATGACTGAAGTTTGAATTAATGTCACTGTCAGTTGTCAGGCTCATCAAATTATGAAAACCTTATTTTTAAAGAGTATTTCTTTCAAATCTATTGGAATACCGCTTAAATCTAAGTTAAACTGTTCAATGCCGAAGTTTAACAATTGTAGACAGTCCCTATTGACTTACCGCAAGTTGACCTGTAATTTTAGCTTCACTTTAGTGCTCAGAGAACAACTTCAAGTTCATAACTGCCTCGTGCTGAATATTCGAACTTCAGTACAAAGCGTTAACAATCTTTCTTTGAGCTGAAAACTTTGTCGAACAATTTGATGAGCCTGACAACTGACAAATGGCGTGACGGCCAAAGCAAGCAACCGTTTTCGAGTTAAGAAATAGCGGTCAGAACTTTCGATATCACACCTTTTTTACGCATTTAGATAACGTTGTTTATTGAGCTGCGATACTTTTGATAGCGATTTAATCGAGGGTCTTTAAAAAGCGGTCACATACACCCAAGTTTTGGGTTTTGGTCAACCCGATCAAATTAATTACGTGCCCAGTAGATGTGAGTATTTTACAGAACCTGATAAAATTACTTACGTGCCCAGTTATAGAGTGAGTATTTTACAGAACCTGATAAAATTACTTACGTGCCCAGTAGATGTGAGTATTTTACAGAACCTAATAGAATTACTTACGTGCCCAGTGATGTGAGTAGTTTTACAGAACCTGATAAAATTACTTACGTGCCCAGTAGATGTGAGTATTTTACAGAAC
>JH153140.1:31250-49710 GCA_000226015.1 Mnemiopsis leidyi
AGAAAGTAACATATATGAGAAAGTAACATATTTGTGAAAGTAACATATTTGTGAAAGTAACATATTTGTGAAAGTAACATATTTGAGAAAGTAAAATATTTGAGAAAGTAACACATTTGAGAAAGTAACATATTTGAGAAAGTAACATATTTGAGAAAGTAAAATATTTGAGAAAGTAACTATTTGTGAAAGTAACTATTTGTGAAAGTAACATTTTGAGAAAGTAACGTTTATGAGAAAGGATCATATTTGAGAAAGTAATTACTCGTTACTTCTTTTCTCAAATACGTTACTTTCTAAAATATGTTGAAATATTTGAGAAAGTCACATATTTGAAATTGAATAAGCAACATATATGAGCAAGTTATACAATAGATATTCGATCGAATTCGAAGCTATTAAAGTCAGCGACCCATGCCCAAGCTATTTGAATTTTGCAACTTTCAGTTTTTTAAGTTACCGAGGTGGCGATTGATATATTGGTCTTATTTGTATGATCCTTTTAACAACCGTGAACAACAATAGGACAACAAATAAGACCAATATATCAATCGCCACCTCGGTAACTTAAAAAACTGAAAGTTGCAAAACTAAACATAGTTCTTGAAGTATAGCCTGTACAAGTTGACGTATATAACTTGCGCACAAGCACGCACGGAATTCTACAAAATTGCTCGCCTCATCCAGGAATGTAAGCAGACACAGGCCACAGCAGGGTAAAAAAGCTAGCCGAGCATGCTCACGCTCATTAGTTGGTCTACTGTTGAGGCAGGTCGGAGACTGGGAACAGCCGATAGTTCCGCTGTACCCCAACACGTGCACCAGGTTAATAGCACGTGCTGTGAAACTCTCTCTCTCTGTTACCCTCCGGACTGGAATGTTGTTGTCACGGATCAAGGAATTATTGTCATTGGGGCGATCTTATGTCTGACTCTGATTTCTGAACTTGAACAAAAGCTGCAGATTGTGCAAATGAATGGATATCAGACAATGATCAACAGCATGAATATCTTTAGACGTGGAGCTAGTAGCAATTAGTACCTTGGAACTATGAATATCCTGAAAAAAGCCAATGATCCAGTTTTAGTTGCTTCTCAGCAAACTGCCTAGCCCAAATGATGTGAGAACAAAGGACTGGAAAATAGAAATGTTGCAATATAATCGCCAAACAAAGACGTGTGAATATTTCGGCTCGTGTTAGGCCATTCGACTGTCAACGATGTATCTCACAGGTTCTATAAATAGTGGCCATGTAAGTTGTGAAAATCTGTAATCCCGTGATATTTAATCTCTGTAAGTGTCTAATAATCATTTTATTACAATTATGTTAATCTTAAGTAATTAAGATATTGGTGTGCTTCAAAAAATCGCCTCGACTTCAAGGACATGATCTACAAACAGTTTTGTAAAAGACCTTATTAATAAAAAAATTAGCTACTGAATTTTAAAAGAAGCGCCTAAAACGCAGTGAGTTTGCCTTTGATACAAGGGAATGACAACTGGTGACGACACCTTTTCATAACATTCTAAGTACAATCAATAAAGCAGTTCACACCAACTTGCTGGAATGTGGTGGAAAATTAAACATGTCTGAGGTCTACTTAATTAGAAAATTACCCGCCATAATTAGTCAGCAATTATTGATCAGAGTGTCAGGTACCGGACATACAAGGTAGAAAATAGAGGCAACAATTGTACGGTGTCGAGTAGGTGACATGTGTGTTACCGCTGCAGGGTTAGCTTGGAACGTGCGACTCTATGTGCGTCAGTGCCACCTAAACTCCCTCAACCCCTTCAAGCACTTTCTCACTCTCTCAACTCCTTCAAGCACTTCCTCACTCCCTGAACTCCTTCAAGAACTTCCCCACTCCCCGAACTCCTTCAAGCACTTCCTCACTCTCTAAGCTCCTTCAAGCACTTCCTCACTTCCTCAACTCCTTCAAGCACATCCTCATTCCCTCAACTCCTTCAAGCACATCCTCACTCCCTCAACTCCTTCAAGTTCAAGCAGTTCCTCACTCCCTCAACTCCTTCAAGTTCAAGCAGTTCCTCACTCCCTCAACTCCTTCAAGTTCAAGCAGTTCCTCACTCCCTCAACTCCTTCAAGCACTTTCTCACTTCCTGAACTCCTTCAAGCACTTCCTCACTTCCTGAACTCCTTCAAGCACTCCCTCAACTCCTTCAAGCACTCCCTTAACTCCTTCAAGCATTCCCTCGACTTATTCAAGCACTTTCTATCTCCCTCAATTCCTTCAAGTACTCCTCACTCCCTCAACTCATTCAAGCACTACCTCGACTTATTCAAGCACTTCCTCTCTCCCTCAATTCCTTCAAGAACTTCCTCACTTCCTGGACTCCTTCAAGCACTTCCTCACTCCCTCAACTCCTTGAAGCACTTCCTCAACTCATTCAAGCACTCCCTGAACTCCTTCAAGTTCAAGCAGTTCCTCACTCCCTGAACTCCTTCAAGAACTTCCTCACTCCCTCAACTCCTTCAAGCACTTCCTCACTCTCTCAACTCCTTCAAGCACTCCCTCGACTTATTCAAGCACTTCCTCACTTCCTCAACTCCTTCAAGCACTTTTTCACTCCCTCAACTCCTTCACGCACTTTCTAACGACTTTCCGTCCGAATGAGAGGAGAATGAAACTTGATAATGTACAAAATAAGCAGAGAATAGATCTCGTAGAGTCCACATTGATAAACAAAAACTTGACCCTTTTAACTGTCAATTTATAACGAAACTTCTACAAAGATCATAATTATATAATCTTTGTAGACAGTTTCAATTAATATTATTTCTGGCACATAATCGAAAAGTTTAAGACATTTTCAGATCAGTCAAGTTCGGTGAATATTCTCATACTACAATTCAGATAGTATAACCTGTTAAAGTTTGGAACTTTTGTAATTATATCGGTTTCGTTTCATTTTTTATGAATATAGAATTACTGGTTACTTTGAAACTAAAAGTGACTGGCTATTCAATTAAAATTCATCATCCCTATGCTATTCAAACAAAACCCTGCTCATGCTTATTGCTTAAACTTTTAAATGCTTACTAAAAATAAGATCAGAACATTACAGACGGAGACACACTGGTGTTTTGTGATATTAAATGATCGTTGCGCTGTTCCCTAAATAAAAATTATAGAGCGACATTACGCGGACTTCAACGTCTGTAATTCAAAATCGACCGAACGCCACATCAGAAGATTTGACTAATTGCTGAAAACATGACCGGCAAAACGAAAACACTAACAGAGAACCACCAAGGTCGCGCCATCGCGGTTCTCGGGCAATCTTATAACGCCCTTTCACCTCTTAAGATCTGATAATGTCTAAAATATTCGCCTTTAAGATCTAATAGCCCAAACTTTTCCGGGTTCAGTTGCAGTTAAAAATTAAGCGCCTTGAAGATGAAGTTGGGGCTTTCAATACTTAGTTATTGGGTATCTTAATCGTCCATCTATGGGTAGACTGATACAAATACAATAAAATTTGTTAAGATTGCGATAGTTGCAACTTACAAGAATGTTTTGTGCCCCAGCTATATTCTAACTCAGTACCGCTGTATGATTTAACTTTCACAAACGTTCAGAATAAGATTCGCTATAAAGCTTACTGAAGCTCCTGCGGTAAAATTTTAGAAGTAAGTACAATTTTAAGCTCTCAAGGAACTAAGGAAGCAAAAGCCGATCAAACACTGATGCAGCGGATAGTTATTTAGTCTCATAACATAAACAGTTCTGATTTTACTGATACTTTTCTCTGTTAGAGTCTCAGTTAGAATTTTAGGGAACTTTTTACTAAAAATAATGTCGAACAAATTAATGAATACGAACGTGTCTGTTCAATATTATCATTTTGATTTTGAAGTTCCTAAAAATCCTATTTCTTAGTCATAATCATATTGATCAGAAAGGTGACAGAATCAAAAAATGGGAGTGGCACGGAAAGTAAAGTAAATTTTGATCGTGAGACTGAAAATGAAAACAAGTATTGCAAGGAAGAAGCACGGAAGGAGCGAGGGTTATTGACTAAGGAACAGCCGTATAAGTATAACTATAACTATGAGTATGATGAATATTGAGGGAATTGAAGCTAAGCAAGTTTAGTGCTCAGTATATAACATGGTGTAACTGTAATTTAACCAAGTCTTACACCCTACTGTCTGTGTGTACTTCACAAATACAATAAACAAAAGCTACATCTGCTCATCTGCTTTATAGCATCAATTCATCCATCTTCTGAGCTTCTTCATCAACATACAAATTGTCGGTATGCTTCAGAAATGCAAATTATTTTGTGACCCTGGCTCTTTTTTAAAACTATACCGCCTGAACTACAAATGTATATGCTAATGCAAGGAATTAAGGATGAACGATATACAATTATAGCCATTTGCAGATGCAAATTACCCAAGAAAGGTCATTCAAAATTTGTTTCTTATTTCTCTAAGTCTATCTCAATCTATCTTAGTCTATCTCAATCTAAGTCTATCTTAAAATCTAATCCGTCATCGTCATTTTTAGATAACACTAACACTAACAGATGAAAGTATTCAGAATAACATTGACTTGTAATTTGAAAACTTATTGACATAGCTTAGACTTTCCAACAATTATCATTCTGCAATCTGTCGAACCAGCGATTCATGTTATTTTCTACACTCAGCATCAGGCCAAATCTTTCCTCTCGAGTCTCGACTTGGGCTGCGTGGCTCTCCCTAAGTTTCGATGTCCTACTCGTAGACAATTAGGACTGAGGTACCCAGGTAAAAAAGATCATGCTAGTAATAAACTAGTATGTTTAATTTATTAATTGGAAATCGTTGAAGCAAGATGTCAATTTACTATGGTATTGAGTTATTGGTAAATAGTTATGACTGGACGCTCTCTCATTTACCTTAAGTAGAAAGTGTACAGCAGCTGCTTGACAAATTATGGACAAGGGAAATTAAGCATGCAATAAACTATAACGAAGAAACAAGGACAAACAGCTGCCAGCCACCACTTCTAATTCGTACTTGTAGTTGTAGTTGAAGTGCAAGTATCTTAGAACGTACAAAAACAATGAAAGACGTTATTTTTTGTTCAAACTAGAAAATATTAGCCACAGTCACTGTTAATCAGACATTTTCATAGTCCTATGCATCGATGCATGTGCAAACGTATCACGGCATTTTCACCTTAATCTAACATCCAAAGATATTTGCTCTTCTTCGTTGGTTAATTAAGCAAACTCGAGCTTCGAGGAAGAATATAAACTTTTCCTGTTGAAAGAACTAAATGGAGTGACATAATAAACAGACTAAGAGAGATAATCCTCTTCTTAGTCTCATCTTTCAACTTCAAGTAATTTAAAGGCCTAATCAATCGTAATCGAATTAAAAACGAAATACTTGTATTCCAATAAATCAGAATATCAAACATTCTACTGCATATAATTTGGGGGTCATTAACGGGTTAATGCCAGCTAGATAATATAAACCACGAGGTCAAATGTCACGTTCTCTCGACCTTCCATGCCATGTTGTACAGATACAATAGCACAGTGTAGTTATAAGGACCCTAACAACCGCCATGTTAGAGCTGAATAGTATTGTCTTACCATCTTAAATAGTCTCAGTAAACGACAGACCTAGATGACACAGGTCATGACCTCGTGTTTTGCGTCACTTCCAGTCCTACTTCCCTGGTCGGGTTGTGATGTGTTGAAAGGTAGGATTTGTTCTCAATCTCAACCCTAGCCTGCGTTATATTCCAGGCATTTCTCACTTCAGAGTCGAGGGGAGCCTTGAAACGGTGTCTTGACGCATCATGATTCAAGATAATCAAAAATGCAGACTGGACTTAGAGTTAGGGTGGGGTATGCTAATTCTGAACAAGGGTAATTTTGTACATTTTATTCTCATTCGCTTCGAATGAGGGTCAGACAAAGTCAAACAAGCGTCTTACCGGGCGATGCGCGGCTCTCTCTACGTTTCCCTCCGATGTTGCAAAGCAACAATTAGCCTGAGGTCCCCAGGTAAACAAGCGTCGTGAGTCGGGTAACACCTCGACAAGCCCAAACTTTGCAGGGACACTTCTAATAACGATACAAACCGATTCCAAGTCATTTTTGGGTGTTCGGATGACGGATACTTTGAATTTTCGTTCATTTCTGTTCATTCCAGGAACCAAGAGCATGCTCTAGAGGTAGAACGTTATATTGAAGGCCCCAACATCAACATGCCAGCATCAACCATACTAACTTGTCGCAGTGATACCCGTGACCCGACTTCCGCAGCTCAAAGCTGAACGAGAGCGCATTTTGTTAGAATTCAAAATAGATTGTCGATATGTTAATGCATAATTGATAATGTTATCCGACTCGCGCGCGGCTCGTTGACGTCTACTGTTCTAAATCTAACGAAACGATATCGTTCATGGTTCAGCTTTAGGCTGCGTGAGTCGGGTGTCACCGCGAAAAGCGGCTTGCAGCTTACTGCTCTCCTTCGTTAGAACGTTGGACGGATATCATCTCGTCAAAAATAGATTGACGAGACTATACCCGTCTTCCGTTTTAACAAAATCTTTCAGCTTTGAGCTGCGCGAGAGTCGGGTATCACCGCGACAAGAAATAGAATGGTAGGCGGATATAATTAATTCGACCCTCATTTGCATTCGAAGCTAACAGAGAGACTGACAGTGCAAGTGCAGTGGTTGTACAGCAGCGCGCACCCCGGCACCCTACCGTCATTTTTTGTCGCGGCGATACTTGTAGGTTGATAGCCTACTGTCACGGCCATCACGCGCTCTCACGCATTTCTGGCGAAAATTCTACTTCTAGACGCGCATCGCCCGTTAAGGCGATACCCGACTCACGCAGCTAAAGCTGCGTTAGCAGTTAGTCGGATCCGAATATAATCTCGCCCAGTCATTTTATTCTCGAAATCGAATGAGGGTCAGTCTCTTGTATAGACTTAGAGAGGACCGCGCGCCGCCCGGTATGCGGTAATACTAATACCCAACGCAAGCGATAATCGCTTGCCTTGCGACAAGCCGCAATGTGATACAAAGTCAGACAAGCCGCTTCGCGGCAGCAGGTCAGGCAACGTCTGACAAGCCTTACGTTGCGGCCCATTTTCACATTCGAAAAAAATTCTGGCGGTTGCGCCACGCAGGCAGCAGGCCTGACAACGTCAGGCAACAGCAAACAGGTTTGTAGATGTTGGGGGATTCGCCTCAAAAGAGGTCGGACAATGTCAGACAGGTAACACGTCTAGTTAAAAGAAACTTAAACACTATTTCGTGCGGTTAAACTTTAAATTGAATAAGTCAACATATAATGATAACGTAAACATAATTGTCAAAAATTAAAAATCAGCTGATGCAATAAATGAAATTTAAAAAGCAAACCCATAAAACTGACGAAGTTTTTTGTGTTCCTGTACCCAACAATATCACATGATAGAAATAAATGAAAATTTCAGTTCTGCAGTTACCAAAGCGATTCAAGCTATAAAATTGAAATTCTGCTAAGTGAAACTTTAATGTTCATTTATATGAATGTGACTTGAATAAACGCTTGCGGAGGAACGTCTTCTTTTCTTTGTGACCATGTTCTCCCGTCGATCTACTTCGTTTGTTGAAATCCTGACGATAATAACAAGATATAAAGCGGGAAACGACAACGGATCTGTAAGTGCAACAATGTCTTACGTTTTAATCAAATTCTTACATTCACTTGTTAGCTTTGTTCTTCGCCAAAAACGTTAAATGAGAGTTTATGACCAAAGACATAAAAGTCTTATGAGTTATATTCATTAACTTTAAGTAATCATTTATCGAATTATATTATCTTAAAGGCTTTGAAATTGAATAAAAATCGAACTGTTAAAGGGAAAAGAGAAATTGGCCACTTGATAAATGATACTGAGAACTAACAGGAGTTGATGTCGAAGGAGAAGAATTACGGCGAACTTCGCCACTCAATTCGACGTCTCTAAAAATCACTGAAACAAATATTTCTCCTGCTTTCTCCCCAGGCTTTCTTATCAAGTCGTATCTGAAGATTTTGGTATCATCAAAACTGAGTTCCACAGTCATTTAAAATTAAAGCAAAATCTTTCATCACCAAACGCTTTGAACAAGGCATTTTGAATTAAAAAAAGCTTGGTTTCCAGATTCTTAAAGTTAACAAAACTAACAACTAAATTTAAGCAAACTTTTTCATGAAATTGTATGCGTTAGTAGAGGGAAGATCAACTTGAGTGTAGCCAAGGAAGTCGTCAGTGCCAATGTCGTCAGCATCATACAGCTCCAGCTTGACGGACAGCACCGTGTTGATGTCTATCACAGTTCGTTCAAATATGTCGTTAAATACTGGGTTCAGTGTCTTGGGAACCTAGGTGCAAAAAATAAGTTACAATTTAGCTTAAACCGCCAGTATGAGCAATAGATGTGAACTAATTCAATAAGATATTATGTCAATGTTAACGCTCTCATTTTGACTCCTGCTAATGGGTAAATAACTTACCGTTTTGGATTTGTGTTCCAGTTCTCCGTTAATAAACAGCTTGACATAGGGGTCGCTCTTTCCGTTGAAATCCTCGCTGATCAAGTCAGTTGCGTAGTGAGTGTGGATCTGGAGCACGCCGCTCGGAGAACCGAGAATTGGGACCGGTTTTAACTTACTGCCTCCCATCGCCTGTTCTTCTCCTACTACGACTCGGTAATCTGGAGATTGTATGACACGTTACCATGAGAGATCAATTTCACCACGTAAACGGAGGATGAGGAGAAAATCACGATCTAATTAAACTCTAAGAACATCTAGATACTAGGTGCAAGATTAAGGTTGCTAGTTAAGGAGTAAAATAAGCACTTTCATACTTATAGAGAATTATTTGCATGAACCACTCTTTTACTTTAATAGAATTATTCGTAGAATCGACTTTTCTAGGTAGCATATTTCAAGAAAAATTTAGTTTATAAGATTAATTAATTATGATTTTGGCACTCTCTCTCCCGATTACTGCTCAACAGCTGTTTAAAAGATAAAATTTCAGATTGCTAAGTGCTAACTATGCAAGAATCGCAGCTCTGGGAGTGCTTGTAGCAGCTAGGACTATTCCCAATGGAATATCTCTATCCTTCTTCCTGATATATCAAAGAGAGAGTCTTGCAGAACAACACTTGATATTCCTAAATATCACTGATTTACTGATCTGCCGTCTGTCTCCGGCAATGCTTTTCTGTTTGAGCGAGTACGCAGAGCGACAGAAAGAAAGTAACAAAAGTGAAGATATACTTCATTTGAAGACGGACGAAATTGTTTTTAGCACTTTGATTTTGTCACTGGGCAGGCACAAAGAAGAGCAACAAAATGTGGGACAGTTCCACACTGTGTCGGTCTTACTGCCTTGGATCGGAACTGAGGAACTCTCTCACGCTTTTGACCGAAGTTCCGATTTGAACATATTGCGTATTTTCGGAAAATTTCAAGGCTAGGGTCTTTTAATAGTAATACTATAGCAGTAACATAGGGAAAAGAAGCCTAGCATCAATGCCCTAACAGGAACAGAGGGAAATAGCATCAAAGTATGCAGAACAGTTTGCCAGCGTGAAACTGGTAAAACTGGTAAAACTGGTGCGAGTGCGATGCGACCCCTGATAATCAGTGATCGGACTACAGTGGGGCAGTTCATGTTCATCTATTTTTAAGCAAAGTAAAGCAGCTAAAAGAGGCTCCAAAGCAGCTATATCTTGCCACATAACTTATAGTATGAGCGTATCAGCCGCGAGAAACTTTTCAGTGAACTCAAGGGGAGGCGATTATGTGACCCTTCTGTACGCTATTTTATACCGAACAGATATCATATGAAGGCTATTAACTCATAATGATCAGACGGTATTTTTGATCTTAAGTTCAATAGCTTAAGTTCGGAACACAGCTCACAAAACTTAATTAGGTAGATCCCATTAATATGCGAACATGGTTTGCCATGCATATTGTTTATTATGGTATATACTAAAATGTTTTTTGTGTTCCGCCATAATTTACAGGCTTTTTGAATTCAATAAATATCGTATTCATTTTCAATCTTATTGCTGCACAGTTCTGTAATTTTAAAATAGTTTTGAATTAAAGATGATTAGATACTGGCTTTATTTGGAACAAATGGTACCAAAATCTTCTCTCCAGAGAGTTATCAACAAATTGAGAAACTGCATGCCAACACTCTAGACCAACCTGTCACATCGGTGTTGACTTGATGTATCGGAACCATGGGCAACACTTCTATCTTGGCGTTAACTTTCAGTCCTATGTTCTTGGAACGGTTCTCCAGAGTTCTCTCTATCACGGCGTCTCGAAACGCTTCTAGCAGAATTATCTGAGAGAAGGGAAGAAATAAGTAAGAGTATGTTCACAAGAGAACTTGTGGTTATGATTTGTACTTAGCTCAATATTTCAGAAGCTAAATAGAAAAAACAGAAATCATGAAATTAGACCATTTTATAACTCGAGGACCCTAATTCAGCAAGAAATTGGAGCTACAATTTAAAAATTGGTAAGGAATCTAAATGTAACAAGTTCAGAGTTATGAACCTCAGTAGACACGTATTTGTTAGACGATATGAACTGGCCAGACAGAGCCTGTATGTGATTACACTTCTGTACGGAAACTTTGAGAACTTCGTCGTAGTCAAACACAAACATGTTAAACATCTTGACGGTGCGGGACGAGTCGTTACTTAGCAGGACGACCGTTTCGCGGTCTGCGTTCTGTGTCTTCACCTGTAAGAAGGGGGTAAAGCTCGGATTTTAAGTCCAAAGTTTGATTGATTGAACCCGTTTCTTTTGTTTTTCATTATTCATGCTTAAAAACTCCAACATTGAAATCGTTGTGAGGTGTGAAAATATCATTAAATTTTTCAATGTTGATCGTTCCCAATTTCGAAAGCAAAGGCATGCCCCCAAGTTAAAACCTTCACGTGCTGATCGGACTTTTTCTTTGAAGTACAAATGATAACACTGTTTTAAAAATTATGCCGGGGCCAGAGATTGTTCAGGCTTTGAGCAGTTCTTTCCACCAGTCAATTTCAGGGAGCCCAGGTACAGGCTGCCTCAAAAACACGTACAAACATGTTCGACTATAAGACATAGGTATGACATATTTTTTTGTTCCGAGGTCTCATTTCGATAAGAATAAGATAAAGATGCCACAATAAGATAGTGTGTGGTTTTTACATGGGGAAGACATGGCTTTCTCTATCTTTGTCTTAAATTGAGCTGAACTTTAAGACGTGAAAACGTATGGAAATTGTATAGAAAATTCAGCCGGCTGTTTGTAGGGTACTCGGTTATCATGACGAATCTGTTATCGGTTTATCAATAATCAAATCTTGAAAGCCTAATCGTTTTGGCCACTCGAATATGTTTACAGTAATCTTAACTCTCACGAAAAAAATTGGCTTTCTCTTGTTTTTAACCACGCCTTTGTGGCAGACTCAACGATTGTCTTATCTTAAAAACACGCTAATATTTCTGTCTAAATCCAACTTGCAAACTTGTTATAACATTAACAACATGATTTATATGTTCTTGGAAACCAATATTTTAACTAAATTTCATGATCACCATAACTGATGAGATATAGGCTGAACTTGACAAAATGTAATTTGTGAAAAGGAAAATTTAAGAAAATTAAATTTATCTGCAAAGTAAATTAATCAGCAAATGTTATGGTAAAAGCAAGAGAACGAAGAAGGGTGAAAAGGGATATTTTGGACATCAAGTAACCTTTATTTGAAGATCCTGATGGTACATAGTACCAGTGTAAGAGAGAAGGTACAGTTCAATATCTACCAACAAAACTCCGATAGCAAGAGAAGGATTTCGGGGAATTATCAGAGTCTCTACAGCTTCCTGATTGGGGAAAATTCGGGAAATTAAAGCACCGTAAACTTTTTACTGATACATAGTTGCTGTATTATAATTCATAATTCATAATTATGATTACTGTTTATTATAGTGGATCTCAAATAGACGTCTCGATGGCTAGAAAAGCCCCATGCCATCGGTAGTTAATCCCCCGACCCGGAGTCAGCTGACCCTAGGGTAATTTTTTATTTTCGTTGCAAGTTATTGTTCAATTTCTATTCTTCGTCCTTCATAAAGAATTTATAAATCATATTTTCATTTGCCGCGAACCTTCTGAAAGTCAAGATATATCCTGCCAGGGAAAACTAACATCTTAGCGACACTATCTTCAATAATATTCCTGATCCAGTCTTTCAGTCCAGGTAGAATGTCCATGTCAAGGTTGGTCAGGAACTCGATGTTAAAATCTACCTAAAGAAGAATTCGTGAACAGAGTTTGGATTTGAAAAAGAGCCACGACCATCATAAAACAACTACTTCAGTCTTAACCAGAGTAGGAGATTTTGTCAAAATAGAGTTAAAATATGCTGTTTCTTGTAAGATCTGAACTATAAACATAAATATAAGCACCAACCTTTGGCCTCTCCATGAGAGTGATAAAGACACGGGTAATGCAGGGGAAAACCTTGGTTTTGTCTAACTCAACGACAAATTTACACTTTCCGCAATAGTGCACGTCTTTGAGCAGTACGTCTATACTTAGATTTTTGATCTTAAACTCAACCTAGAGAGTATAAAAAGGTAAATTTCGGGTACGATAAATACTTTGGCATTGGCAATCTTCCATGGTAAAAATTATGTACAGTTGAAAATTGAAATTGATAATTGTCCCTTAGCCCCTATCCCATAATTTAAAAACCATAATTTAATATTTTAAATGCTTGTCCTCTTTCATATTTTCATTTAATGAACGTTCCTTAAAAAACCCTCAGCACGATGAATATTTTATCAACTTCCAACTAACTTTGAACATCATCTTGAAGTCATTTGAGCTAATAACTGGTCGCATTTCCAGGATGTAGAAACGTTTGGGTGTGTGAGAATTTCCTCCAAGTGGACTGACATTTTCGAGAAGAGGTTCTGATTTGGTCTCCGAACCCGTCACTCCTTCAATTACAGGGGTGGATGAACCAAAATCGAACTGCCTGCGAGGAAATTTCGGATCAGTATCATACAAATTGACTTCATTTTTCTCATTATTAACTTCAGTTTTCTTTACTATTTTACAGTTCAAATTATGAATGTTAATCCACTAACCGATGATTTAATCATACCCTAAATTTAAGCAAACTTAGTATATGACACTTCTATAAGAGCAGCACTCACGTCAGAACAATTTTTGAGATATATCCCGGCTTGACCTCGGACAATATCGGATCTAACACTTCCTTGATCTTCATGAAGATAGCAGCTCGGTTGGTGTCGTAGAAAAGCTTTATCATTAGGTTCAGCCAGTTCATGCTCTCTGGTCGTGATATCCTACCTAGGAATTCTTCCCCTTGTGGTTAGGGTGGAGGAAAACAAACCAGCTGAAATTCGAGCGGAAATGACAAATTTCTGGGATGAGCTAGCCGAAGAGCAAGTTGAGATGATACGCGAGTTTCAGCGGCTTTGAAGCGACAAAAGCTAAGTTGTAAGTTACAACGTTAATAACTGAAAAGTACGGACTTTGGGACTTACCGTCTGGCGTGAGGTGCTTGCTGTTGCTCCTCATAAACTCTTGTCTTCTTTCTTCAAGGGGCCGATATCTGCAAAATGGGAGTTGGTTTTACTCGAGCATTTTGATGGCTCAAGAACCCAATAACCCATATATTTAAGCCAAAAATTTAAATGAATCGTTATAAAAAATAAATAAATAAGTCGGTCCCCTTGTGTCGATTGTGGGAGATCTGAAATTGCCGACAAGTATTTAGTATAGTAAACATGTTAAACTAACTTTTTCTTCTTCTTGAGAAAGAGAAGAGCGAAGAGAGTGAGAGAGAGGGCTAAAACGGCCCCCAAACCCCCGCTGATAAGAGCAACATAGAGCCATGCCATAAAGAGATGGCTGGATACACTTTTCACATTACACGGGGAGGGAGAGAGACCTGTTACATGAACTAGGAAATAGTGAGTTTAACTTGCTATGGGAAGGTTATATTGGAGATTGGGAAGCCCTTCAAGTTTGGGCATCAATTTGCAACAATTAATCAATATTACGGTAAAGTTTTCTGAAAGTACTTAAAGTCTTAGAAACAACAAAAGCAAACTTCTCTGAAATCAAAACTTCAAAAATTAATTTCACTAATGTTTGATGGAAAATGAAAATGAGCTGTCTGACCTGAACTTGTATAGTGTGAGTTGTTGGTGATGTGTATAGAGGATAAGTTCAGATGAAGTGAAATGTTTTAAGTTAATAGCCCAGCAATAACACATTTAACATTAAATGCATTTACATCTCTAGAGTTGCTTTGAAACTTTGAAGGTTATTCCTACTATCGAGCTTGATGTAGTCGAAATGCCTCTATAGATTTAACATTGTGCATCAGATTTAACATTGTGCATCAGATTTAACATTGTGCATTAGATTTAACATTGTGCATTAGAATCAACTTTGTGCTTTGTCTGTCTTTGTACGTCTTGCAGTGTAGTATGTCTTGTCATGTTATCAATAACATTAACACTAAGCAGCTAATTATGAGTGTTGAGTGTGTTTACTGCTGTTGGAATAGCACATATTCTCTGCTTATATCTGTTCATGCATCACTCACTCATTATTGTTGACATTCACGAAAATCAAATTGGAAATTAAAAACATTTTGGCAATTGGCTCATGCTTGTACAGGAGTGCTCTCAACACCTGTGTTTTGGTAACCCACGAATCATTTGATTACATACATCTCTTAGGCGTCCGAGAGCAACATTTATTCATTTAATTTTCATTATGTAAATTTGTATATAATTGTTTAAAAGATTCCAATGAAAAAGTACCCAAATTTGCCGCAAAGTGCAAAGTCCAAATAAATCCAAGTGGGCAGTTTTTAAATATTCAAATTTCGGAAATCTTGCTCTGTGCGCTGAAAATAAGATATTCTATTTCCGATACTGGGCAAACAACTAAACAAGTACGTATGAGAAGAATCGACACTTAACACAGTTTTATATGTCGAGGGGCTGTAGATCACATTTGAACATAATTAATTAATTAAAATAACAGATTCTTAATATACATATCAAGTAAGTTCTTATTTAATGATGCCTGATCATTAGCACGCGTGTTCACATTGTGTGTAAATATGTAGATCAGGTTACTCTTACTGAATACAAAACATTTGTAGGCACATTCGTTGTTGACAAGCATTTTTTACAGTCCCATTTTGAAGGAGAGTAAACGTCTATCTATCTATCGATGCTAATAATTGAAAATCAACAAGTGATAGATTAAAGTGATAGATTAGTGTTGCACATAGAAAAATAGGATATGAGAATATGATGAAAATCAAAAAAGTACTATACATAAATCACACGATTTCTCATAAAACTGCGGATTATGTTCTATCGCAAAGTGCTACTGGCGACGACAAACGTATAATATGACCTAGTCACGGGCTAGAAATTGCTGAGGATTTGAACTCTGAAACGCACAAACAAACAGACATGTCGACGAACTATACAGGTTAACATTGATGACAGAGTTGTATCACAGCTAAAAATGGGAAGGAATGGAGTCTGCATCTTACGAGTCAAGAAGCGTGAAGAATGTACTATATACCTATGCTGTATGTATATGGATATAAGTGGATATAAGCATGTATATTTGGAGCTAGATAAGAGTGTCAAATCACTGCAGATACGTGTGAAGGCATCACCGAATAGAATGGGGCTGTATTCGGAGTGATAATACAAGGCAGACAACATTCTGCCAAAACAGTTTGCTGCATTTTCAAAGCAGTTAATTAACGAGACGTAACGCAATGTGCGTGTTAAAAAGCAAATATTCGTACGTCATCTCTTAGGTGCATATCCAGCATATGAAAAAATCAATCACGTTCAAGAAAGCGCCATTTATGATTGTTTGATGAAGCTTTTTTAAATGAAACGTCGAAATGATACGACTTTTGATTAGACCAAAGTTAAAAAGGAAATGTCGCGTAGAACTCACCTTGGCCTTAGAAAACCATCACGAGTACAATTTCAAAAACGAAAATAACAAAAAACGTTCGATCCTCAGAGCGCAACGTCACCGCTGCTACAAAAACTGATAAACCGAAGATTGTACATAATGTCCTGATGTAACATGAGAAGACGAATCTGGGGTGACAGCCAAAATTGATATAGGAGGTAAACCGACCATGCTGATCACAGGTATTGTGTGAATAACTGAATAATAAACAACAATCATGACGGTGAATGTGTTAACCCCTTGCTCTGCCCCAGGACTCTCGGAGATCGGAGCGAGTTTGTAACAGATTCTCAATAATGGGGACTTGGTGGAGATTGTAGAGATCTCCGGCAGATGTCTAACAATGAGAAGCGAGCGTGTTGCGTAGTGATCGATTGTACGGGAGCGATCAAGTCAACTTGTAATTGTATGTAGACCGTACCTAGCACCCCTGGACGGCGCACTGAATTCTTTGTGTATGACATTCATGACCGTTCTCTAGTACAAATCAGAGCTGGTGAATGAGATTCATGTCGAAAATGGGGAGGTTAATGTCGTAATTGTACATTTCCCACACTTACACGTCGTGTATTGGGGATTACTCTGGAATACAATACAACCTCGATTCATGTAGTCATGTTGTCATTCGTGTAGTCATGTTGTCATCATGTAGTCATGTTGTCATTCATGTAGTCAAGTAGTTCATGTAGTCATGAAGTTCGGGCATTTTAGGGGGTTGCAACCTTAAGTGCGCAAAAAATGCGAACTATTTCGGTTAAAAATTTACTTCATTTTTCAGCTATATTTCGGTAGAGACGAAAACCAACAATTGGGGTCGATCACAAATTTTGTAACTAACAAATGTACTTAAGGTCAAACAAAAGATAGATGTTAGAACAGAAGAATACAAAAATCCTAAAAAAATCGTAAAAACCCCCGTTATATTTGATAAAACCATTAAAGACCAAATCAGATAAAAACTCCGAAAAAAAGAAAAAACCGAACAAACCTAAAAAAGCCCGAAATTTGAAATTTGCTGTTGGGTTGCGACCCCTTTTCCCTACATTTGATAATAATAAAACAATTTGGCCAACTTTGAAGAATTATGGGCTTAATTCTAACCTGTTACAATCTGCGAACTGCTAAGCGGAAAAGATAATTCATCCGAACACAGTATATGTCCCGCCAATACTCCAATTATTCAGCATCAAAAATTGTTCCTCTCACTTGAGTGTGGCGTGTAACACATATCAGGAAGATGGAGGGGAGCTAGAAACACTCCTCTGTGTTGCGAAACCCCGCTCTGCACTGATACAGACTTAACATTGTCTTGAATCTGACCACTTATAATCCACATGAAGTTTTCTTACGCGAACGTTGCGACTAATTTATGTTAGAGTATAGATATGATTTATTCAGAACTACATAGAACCTCGCAGCAAGAGGCCTGATCACTTGTCAGCAACCTGGACTATTTAGTAGAACAAAAGCAACTCGTACAAAAAAAGTTACACTGGCACACTGCACGCTTCATAGGCGGTCGCGATTGTTGGCTTATAATGATATTAATATGTAGCAAACGATTACCAGCAATTAAACGGCACAGACAGAAAAGGCAGAGACATATTCTTGTTGTGGTGGCGATTAACTGACATTTCACGATCCGTATATCTCCACGGTGCTATGAGTATAAGCTGATAACTGTACAATGTATTCGCGCAGAGGTCGGTGCTGAATGCTGATATAGCGGCATGTCTGTCGTGTATTTCCAATGCGCGATATTAGACAATGCTTGTACTATATACATGGTGTGGGCAGAAAACTGGTGATTTGACGAACCTGGCAATGCTGCAAATTTATGTTGTATGCCGCAATGTACTATTGTGTATTCTTTGGATCATTCTAAGTCATTCTTCAGTTGGTATACACGGTATGTGGCAAGTTATTGAAAGTTATTCAGCGTTCTACTGCAACTGTGTCAGATAAATTTTAAAAATCGCACTCAGTGTACCGGATGTACAGAGATATTCAAAGATATTGCTCAACCAGGGAGAGACGAAGAGAGGTTGGAGCTGCTCCGTCCCTCTATCTTACAAAAAGCTGTAGTATACAAAGCTGTAGTATACAAGCATCTAAAGCCAACATTAGTATCTCCTAATGTTATAGAGAGGAACCAATGATTCATGGTACACAGGTAGCTCCAAGCGCAAGCGTGCTTCGTGCCAACAATGAAGATAAGACAGTAACATGTAACCAAATTTTATGACTAAGTTGAGTACAAGTGATACCATTTCGTTAGTATGAAGTATAAGTAACGTTTCATCCTTTAAGCGTAGGACATGATCACACTATAAAAAATTGTCAAGTTCAAAATTTAACATATTATTC